>JAANDH010001617.1:35424-77006 GCA_011799765.1 Nymphaea thermarum | reverse complement strand
CAGGAAGAGCTTGGGATTGAAGCTAGATGGAGGAATTACCTGCACATAAGGATACCCCTTCAAATAGTCTATGGTGTAATTATGTGAGGCAGGAAAGTGAGGCCCACAAAACAGCACGCGAGTGACATGGCCTCCATCATCATGCGCCATGCAGCAGAATGTGCTGTTAGCATAAAAAATGAACGCAAGCAAATCACAGGCATGAGATACACAAGAATCACGACAGTTTAATGATAAGAAACTAACAATTACAAAACTAAGTTAATCTCATATCATCTGAGTATTCGACTTATTATAGGCCATTTCAAAAAGTCGAGCTGCACCATTTCCTTATATTAATCATATCCTGGAAATATGTTTTGCCACCGTAACGGGTAGATGATTTCTATTAAGGCCCTGTCCTGAAGCAATCATTCACATTAAAATGCTAACTTTAGATATCTCAGTTCCAGGATTTGGAAAAATTTTGGTGTTTGCGAACAATCTGCATCATTTGATCGTTAGTCATTGGCCATGGAAAATGAGTTGGTACTATCCACTAGAAGGCCACCTACAAGGAGTTAGAAATGCAGATTAGAAAGGGAGGCCCCCAATGTAACGTGGAAGGTAAAAATTCTTCCAGAAATCTATAGAAGAGAACAAATGTTCTAGGAGCCCGAGACACAGGGTTAGTGGAGGGGTAGCTTTCCTTAGCCTAGTCAAAGAGAACAATGGTTGCTTTTTCGAGAGCAGAGAAGCCATTGTTGAGGTTTTCAATAATGTATAACTCGTAGATGAAGACAACACATCGCCATCAAAAGCCCTAACAATATGCTGGGAACTGGGGGCAGCCATATCCAAGCTTCTCATAAGAATCATCTTCTCACGTGCGCGTGAAGGATTCTCACCGTGGGCATATTACTTTCTCATGTCCTGCAGCAAGCAGGAGAAAAGTGTATACCTAGTGGGTTATTGTGAGAGGTACGGTTTCATGCCAACAATCTGGGAGCTGATCGTCCTCCCAGGACGCGGTTTTCAGGGGTGGACTTCGGGCATAATGATTTTCCGGCCAACGTAATTCGCAAAGGCATCGAGAATGTGGGCCTTCCCAAGGTGGTCCCGCTTAGTGCTTACCTCCGGCAACAGCGAGGAAGACGACGGAGCAACGACGTCCGGCGGAGAAGGAGGAGTAATTCGGGGGGAGGGACGCGGGGATACTGACCGCCGGAGAGGAATCGGAAGCTGGACGCCCTCCTACATCGACTATCGTGCTCGCCGGGATGATAAACGGTGACAAGTGAATCTTCAGGGTCAGTTCTTCATTTGATTCATAAAGGCGCTTTTTTGTATTTTAAAATTTCTGAATAAAGCTTGTCAACAGTTTTACGCTTACTTTAAGTGTTATGCCATCTCACTTATATTGCTTGATTTAGGCATGATTTAAAGGCGTTTGATAGGGACAACGTTATGTTCTTAAAAAAAATGTTTCAAGATCATCATATTCTGCTGCCAAAAAAATGTGGGATGATTATAAATGTTTTTCTTACATCCAACAACAAATCCAAACATGACTACACAGTGGTCTGTTGAAATAAGAACATGGTGTTCTTGTAATGTGCATTCTACGAACATGTGTTCCAACCACTCAATATTCCCTTATTAAATGCCCTCTAATGGAAAATGAATTTAATATTTAACCAGTTGATGCAGGTAATTAACTACATGAAAATCCTTTCCCTCTTTTTTCTTCTTTTTGTCTCTCTCAAAGTTTTATGTAAACAATATGAGCATTACATCGGATGAGAAATGTTGACAACCATGTGCACTCTGTAGAGAACAGAGGGGAATATGACATATGAATGTTGCATTCAATCTTATTACTTGTGAAATGTTATTTCTTTTGTCTATTTCAAAGATAACCACTTATGCAACATGTAGTCATGCATAAGACACATGTAGCACTCTCCCATGTTGTGAAAAGTGAACCACGTTGCTAAACTTTAATAGGGTGTTTGGTTGGACAAAAAATACTCAAAACTATATTATTAGTTGTGTTATTGAGAGATATTTTTTTTGATAAATTTAACTACAAACTGGAAAAACTTGAAAATGGCATTTAAAAAAAATACTTCAAGACCGAAAAAATCCAAAATTTTGTTAATATGAAAGGAAGAGACAGAGAGTATGGAACATTGGGGTGCCGTTTGCTCCCCTGGAATAGCAGTTTTGGAATGCCAATTCTAGAATTTTGATTCTTGAATTGATTGTGCTTGCGAATCATGAAATTAGTTTCCTGAAAAAAGATTCTATGTTTGATGGGCATAAATGGATTGAAATTCAGATCGTTGAAATGTAAGCCTTCATTTGGAATTTCATAAACAGTTATGAGGTGCGCATGAATGGATTGAAAATCTGAAATCAATTGTAAACCTTCATTTGGAATTTCATGAACAGTGGTGAGGCGCTCACATAATCTTTTTTTTTTGTTTAAAGCATGCGAGCCACTTCCAAATTACATAGAATGTTCTGGGCCTTACTGAAAATTTGTACCCAACAATAGAACTTGATGCATCATGAATCTATGCTCAAAGCCAATCAACTACTCCCAAAAAGAACAAAGAGATTAAAGTAAAAATTTATTACTTTGCAGGCTTCTGGTAAATTTTGAGGCCTGAGAAACTTATATCCTACTGAGTTAACTAACTTGGTAGTTCTTGTTTGATTCATTGAAACTTCCTGTGATCCGAGTTATGTGGGAATATGAATTTGTGTAGTTACATATTCATGTATCAGTGGTCTCTTGTTTGCAGCATACTGTTTGCAGCATAGAGAGTTGATGTTACGGGGACTTAAACGAAAACCAATCATTCACTGCGCATCAACCCCCTTAGAGATTAAGTATTTGCACCTTGAGCGTTGAACTTTGAACCTCTTTCAATTAGGAGGCTGTTCAGGGCAATCCATCTCTGTCTTATTACTCAATTTGCTATACACAAGTTCGCCTTAACTTTAGAATAGTTGTAGCAAGGTATGCCACAAACTTAGTTGAGAAATCCATCAAATTGGATCCCTGAATTAGATTTAAAAATGTCATTAGGTTTCCTACTAAAACCATATTACCAAGTTTTAATTCTCACAAGAAAATTTATTGACCTTATCTGTGTGTGTGAGAGAGAGGGAGAGAGAAAGTGTGTGTGTTCTCCACATGTACTTATTAGGGATTTAAATGCCATTAAAAGTGGGTAATGGCATGTTAGATTTTCTTTATTTTTGTTACTATCTTTGATTTGTAGGAAGGAGGATACTTGTTTGATGATTATCTATTTATTGGCCTTCTTATACCACTGAGTGTCAGTCATCCTTTCCGACTCATGCCAACTAAACGGAGACTTTTGTCATCTGTGAGCCACGTTCCTAGCTGTCCTGTAACTCGACTACCAAAAAGAAGATGCAAACAAATTTTTATCAATTCATACCATGCATTTATGAGAAGGTGCTGGTTTTTTCCAGCTCCTGTCATGAACTTTGCTTTGAGATTCAATTCTTAGGGGGAACTCTCTCTTCTCCGTCAAATATTTGTTTAATAGATTCTCTCTACACTGACAGTAAGACTGCGGCTGCAGCATAGTCAGTAAACATGTTTTTAGAAAAAAACACACTCGTTTTATACTTCTATAATAGGCTAGCAGTATAAGACTGCAAAAAGATTTATCTTTTTTTTTTAAAAAATAAAAAAACCTTTTTTCACATTTTCTATTACGAAATTTATTTTTAGGATTTTCTTTTCTTTTTTTTTTAAATTTACGGAATTTTTTTAAAGGAAACAAAAATTTTACCATATTCATACCTAAGAAAACCCTCACCGATTTAAACTATATTTATGACAATTGGCTGCAGCTATAAACAGATTCATCTAAACTTGATGGATTGCTTGCATTTAAGTAACCGTTCAGATAAATGCCCTTATTAAAAGTTCTTGGAATGTATACTAAAGGAACATGCGTTCCAACAACTCAATGTTCCCTTATTAAATGCCCTCTAGTAGAGAATGAATTTAATATCCAACTAATTGACGCGAGCAATTAAGTACAATAAATATCTTTCCTTCTTTCCTCTTCTTTGTCTGTCTCAATGTTTTATGTAAATAATATGAGCATTATATCAAATGAGAAATGGTGACAATAGTATGCACTATGTAGAGGATAGAGGGGAATATGGCATATGAAGTTGCATTCCATAATATTACTTGAGAAATGATATTTCTTTTATCTGTTTCAAAGATAACCACTTATGGTTAAGGGAAATATAGATGTACTCTAGGTGGAAGAATATCCTTCAGGGAGAACATAGTGCTGGTTGACTTGGCAGTTGTAAAACCAATATGCATAAGGTGATGTACAATATTTGGTTTGATTTACACGCACATTTTTTTGTTGCTATTAGAGGGGAAGGTACTTGAATTACTTGCTTCAATTAGTCTACGTTGTTCAGTAGAAGGTACTTGAATTACTTGCTTCAATTAGTCTACGTTGTTCAGTAGTATAACTTATCTCAGTTGATTTTTCTTTCAATGTGCATAGCACATAATTGTGTGCTTATATGTGAAGAAAGTACTTTTATACTCTACCAGAGTCCAAGGCAGAGTCACGTGTGGGATTGTGTGGGCAATTTCCCACACAGACCCATATAATTTCATATTTATATGTTGGTACCTCATAGACATTTAGTTCTCTACATGGTTTAGCATGCCTCCCGTTTTTCATTTTTTGCCTGAAGTGGAGGTTGCACTATGAGGCATTGTTTAAGCCAAAAAAGTTCAAGAATTCCTAATGGCCTCACATTGTGGCACATAGTCTTAACTGCTCAACAATTGAGGCAATCTTTTGACAACCTTCTGTATGAGTGTTCTTAGCAATTTTTGACAGGCTTTTCTTTAGATGATTATGAAAACCATCAAGTCTTTTAGATGAAAAGTCTTGCAGAAAAAGTGTGGTGGCTAACTTTCAATGGTATGACAAAAGCATGTTTAAGTTTGAATTTTTTAATTTAGCCAGAAGGCAAGTAAAACGAGGGAATTGACCATGCAAAGGCAGAGATTCAGCAGCAGAGCTAGAGGGGAGGAGGAACTGGCCTTGCAGATGCCGAAGCTTCGGGAGCAGGGCAAGAATGAAGTAGGAACTGGCCTTGCAAATGGCGGAGCTTCCGCAGCAGACTAGAGTGTTTTGACGGTCATCAGAGAAGACACTCTGCATTCAGTTGGTAAAGCTCTTGTTGAGCGAGCAATGGGTGACAGCAGATATGAAGGTGGCTGATTTTGTCTATGTTTCTTGCTTTCTACTTTTTGGTTGAAATATTGTACAGGTCCCCATTGGGTTTCTTTTTTGCACAGAGCAATTGGTTTTAGTTGCTTTGCTGTTTCTTTGCTAGATGCATAACATCCCCATTATTTTGTTTTGTCCTCTGTAAATATCAAATTCCGTTTGGAATAAAATGGGAGTCCATTCCCATGCTGATATATCATTGGAAGCAAAATGAGAGATTTAAGTGTGAATTTATTCCTTTTTAGATGTATCAGATTTACATAACAGTGTCATGCACAGTAGCGAAAGAATGGACACAGTCAGAACAGAACAAACAAGATCAAGTGCAAGCTCGAATTTTCTTTTATTTAAGCGGAAATATGGAATCAGACAAGGAGAGAAAATCCTTGTCATCCAACAAATCACTCTTCAAAGTGGTCTTCAATCCTCAGCATTAGTTTATCTCATTCGACAAGGTATTATTTATAGTGCAGATAGTAGGGCCCTTGGAAGTACATTGTTAATGCTTATAATGGCAAATGCCCATCACAAAAAAACAGATGGCAGAAAGTGACTGTAAATCCCTTTGGAAAGGTGATTTCTCAAATTATATGATCTGCTCTGCATTGCATGCATACATAAAAGGAAAGAATAAGTGAACCAATCTGAAGTCATATCCTCCGAGACAAGATCCCCAGAATCCCAGATAGCAAACCAGTCTTGGCTAGACTACCAACGTGGAGGTTATATTGAGAGAAAGTGCGAATACCCCACTCTCTGAAAGTCAGACATGAGACCAGATATACAACCTACTTATAGTTATTTAAGAAATTGAGGATCAGCTCCCAACCAAGGGGATTTTTCTCAAGCTTGTGACAGATCAGGAGTACCCAGATTGAGCTTTCCCTTTCTTTCAAAGACCTGAAAGTCTTCACTTTCGGAAGTGCATTTAAGAATGACATGAGTGAGCATGCTTCCTGTAGAAACTCAAACCACGAAGAGGAAGAAGAGAAGAGAAACACACGATGTACGTGGAAAAACCTCAAACGAGGAAAAAACCACGGGAAGCTCTACCTAGGTGCACAACCGCAACCCTAGGAGAGAGAAAGATTCTATTTCACTTAATCAACAATTACACCCCAAGTGAAAATATAAAGAGAGAGCTAAGAGAGGCCGCCTAGGGTACCGAGCCCTGCCTCGGTACCCGTGCCCCAAGTATCTGAGTCCAGATCTGGACCCGGTTCCCACAACAATACGTATTCTAACACTCCCCCTCAAGCTTGGCATACATGTCAAACATGCCAAGCTTGCTAACATTCTTTTCGAATGAAGAAGTACATAGCCCTTTAGTCAACACATCTGCAACCTGGTCTTCAGACTTCATATATGGCAGAATTAACTCCTTGGAGTAGATGCGTTCACGAATAAAATGCCGATCAATTTCCACATGCTTGGTTCTATCATGCAGGACAGGATTATTAGCGAGATTAATCGCCGACTTATTGTCACAGTACATCTTCATTTTATCTTCCAGTTTAATACCAATGTCAATCAGAAGAATCTTCAACCACAGCATCTCTGTCACCCCCATAGCAACAGCCCTGTACTCGGCCTCTGCACTGGACCTCGAACACACTTCTTGCCTCTTGCTCCTCCAAACAACCAGGTTGCCACCAAGAAAAATACAGTAGCCAGTAGTAGATCTCCTCGTGTCGGTGCACCCTGCCCAATCTGCATCAGAGTAGCTTTCAATGGTAAGATCATCCTGTCTGGTATAGAGCAAACCTTTTCCTGGGTTGTTCTTCAAATACCCCAACACCCTTTCTGCACTCTTCCAATGGCAATCAGTGGGAGCATGCATAAATTGACTTAGAACATTCACTGCATACGTGATATCTGGACGAGTTAGTGTAAGATAGATAAGCTTACCCACTAGTCTCTGATATCGGCCTTTTCCTTCCTCATTCAGAACATTCTCTGCCTTGATGCTGATCTTTGTGCCTGATTCCATTGGTGTAAGATACGGCCTACAACCAAGTTTCCCTGTCTCTTTTAACAAGTCAAGCGTGTACTTTCTTTGACTCATAACCAACCCAGTTTCTGATCGAGCAATTTCTATTCCCAGAAAATATCTCAGCTTCCCCAGATCCTTGAGATCGAACTCCTTAGCTAACATTTCTTTCATTTTTCTGTTCTCTTCTACATCATCGCCCGTGACTATCATGTCATCAACGTAGACAAGAAGAAGGCTCACCAGACCATTCCTCTGCTTGATGAAGAGAGTATGATCACCATTTCCCTGTTTGTACCTGTTGTTCTTGATAACCACTCTTAGCCTTTCGAACCAAGCTCTTGGAGACTGCTTGAGGCCATACAACGCTTTCTTGAAATAACAGCATTTCCCGTCTTGAACATAACCAGGTGGCATACTCATGTAGACTTCTTCTTCAAGGTGACCATTCAAGAAGGCATTCTTGACGTCAAGTTGATTCATGCTCCACTTCTTCTGCACAGCGAGGGCTAAGATGACTCTCACAGTCTTCAATTTGGCAACAGGGGCAAAAGTTTCAAGGTAATCAATACCATACTTTTGGCTGAACCCCTTAGCAACTAAGCGAGCCTTATACCTCTCCACGGTACCGTCAGGCTTGTATTTCACATTGAACACCCACTTGGAGCCGACTAAATGAGTCCCCTTGGGAATATCAACAACTTCCCACGTGCCATTCTTGGCCAAGGCATCCATCTCCTCTGTCATAGCTTGCAACCACTTGGGATCCTCTCTAGCATCCTCAACACACCTGGGAACCACAGACTTAGACAAGGATGTAATAAAGCATTTGTAGTCACTACTGAGTTTAGCATAAGAGACAAATTTCTGAATGGGATGAGAGGTACATGACCTGGTGCCTTTGCGCAGGGCTATGGAAAGATCATCACTCATTGGACTTGGATCATCCGGGGAGCTCACAAGATTGGGATTGGTAGCCTCAACAACATCCAACACATCCTTCTGCTTTCTGTTGTAAACCTGACCAAACAAGTGACCACGGGGCTGTTCTTCCACCGGCGCTCCTTCCATCTGACTGTCTCTGCCCTCACTGACTGTATCCCTTTCCATCTGACTGTCTCTGCTTTCACTAACTGTATCTACCACACTCGGGGAGCTGGCCGTGTACTCCAAGAAGTCTGTGAACTGAATCAATTGATGCTGAGAATACTCTTCCACCCTCTCACCTAGACACTCCCCCTGAAGAGGATTCGCAGGGAAGTATGCCTCAAGTTCATGAAAGGTAACATCCCTAGAGACATAGACTCTGGAAGTGCTAGGATCGACACATTTGTACCCCTTCTAGGTGGATGAGTACCCCAAGAAGACCGCTTTGATAGACCGAGGATCGAGTTTCTTGAGGGTGGGACTATGGTCATGGACAAAACAAACACACCCAAACACCCGAGGAGTCAAAGGCCAGGGATTCTGAGTAGGCCACAAAACAGAATAGAGAGAATGTCCATTTAACACACGAGTAGGCATACGGTTAATAAGGTGAGCACTAGTGAGAAGTGCATCACCCCAGTACCGCTTAGGGACATTGCGTTGAAACATGATGGCCCGAGTGACATTAAGCAAATGGCAGTTCTTCCTTTCAGCAACGCCATTCTGAGGAGGTGTGTAGCTACAGGATGTTTCATGTATAATACCCTTGCTCCGTAAGAAGTCATCAAGGGATTGGGAGACATACTCTCGAGCATTGTCAGTACGAAAGGCCTGAACAGAGGTCTGGAATTGAGTTTCAACAAATGCAACGAAGTTTTTGACAATGCTAGGAACTTCACTACGGTCTTTTAACAAATACACGAACGTACACCGAGAGTAGTCATCAATAAGAGTCATGAAATAATGGAAACCACGACTAGTGGGTATTCCCGAAGGACCCCAAACGTCAGAATGAACCAAAGCAAAAGGATGGCTGGTTTTATTGGAAGAAATGGGATACGAGACCCTAACATGCTTAGACAACTGACACACTTCACAGGTAAGGGAATCCAAGGAAACAGAGGTAAAAAGTCGAGGAAACAACTTCTTAATCAACTGGAACGGTAGATGTCCAAGTCGCTCGTGCCATCGCAAGATGGTAGATCTATCCTCCACACCTGACAACTGTCCACTAGTGGCTGAAATGAGAGCAGAAGCAACCTGCACGGGCAGTCTGTAGAGTCCATCAACAACCGAACCAATCTCAATCTTCGTCCCCGTCACCAAGTCCTGCAAAAAACACCGATCAACAGAGAAAATTAGATTGCAATTGAGTTCTTTGGTTATACGGCTGACAGATAACAGATTCACAGGAATATTGGGAACATGAAGAGCATTCTGAAGAATATATTTATTCAACAGGGACAAACTCCCTTTTCCAGCCACAGAAATAGAAGACCCATCAGCTATAGACACGTGTTGCTGCCCGGAAGACAATTTGTAATCTTGAAACATCTTAGGATCCCCGGTCATATGATGTGTAGCTCCGCTATCAACAATCCAATCACCGACCTTGGGAGTCATCTTTTCAGCCATCACGATCACCCAAGAGAGAAAAGCCAAAAAACAACACCGGGAAACCCTTCACCGGCACAAGAGGCAAGAGGACAGGGAGCGGCAAGGCTGACGGCGACGAAAAAACCGACAGCGCCGAAGGTCACCCGCACGCGGAAAAACCGATGAGCACCAACGACAATAATAACCTTGGACAGAATCACAAGAACGAGAGAAAGATCAAGTTCTATCCAGAAATGAACAATAAAGAGAGAGAGGTAATATCTTCACCGGATCCCCAAACAACCCCAAGAGTGAACAGAATGTCGATTGGGGGAAACAATCGTCGATGTCGCTCGACGGAAGCGATGCCTACTCTCTCTTGGGCTGCAATCTCCCACGGGTAGAGGTTGCACCACACGTTCTCCTTGCTGGGATCAAGATTCAAGAGGCAAAACCAGCAAGTATCAAGGTATAGAAGTGAATAGAAAATCAACTTCGAGATGAGAAAAGCCTTCACCCGTAAGACCAATTTAACCCCGGTCTTTTGTAAGGAAAGGGGGATGCGATCGCCGGAGCGCCGGCAGACGTTGAGGCAATCCTCAAGTTACGCTCCTCTCCTCCTGCACGTCCTCTATCAAGACACGGACCAGCCACCTCTCCTCGCACGATGGGTGCCAAAGAAAAAACAAGGGAATCAAGGATCAACCAAACAAGATATTGCAGAATAGAGGCACATGCACTTCACCGGATTTGCCAAAGACCCCTAGGAAGTGACGTGAATAAGGGGAAGCAAGCTTAGGAAGCGCCTAAGCACGCATATCTTCCTTCTTCTCCGAGAAGCAAGGCAACGGCACAAACCCCAAGGCGACGGCGCGGAACCCTAGACAGCGGCATGGATCCCGAGGCGACGACGTGCACAGATCCCGAGGTGGTGGCACGGAACCCTAGGTGGCGCGAATCCCAAGGTGGTGGCACGGATCCCGAGGTGACAGCACGCACGGATCTCGAGACAAAGGTACGCATAGAAAATAGGAGCGGCGCGGAACCCTAGGCGGCAGCATGGATCCCGAGGCGACGATGTGCACAGAACCCTAGGTGGCACGGATCCCAAGGTGGTGGCACGAATCCCGAGGCGACAGAACGGCAGCACGGATGGGCTGCAAACGAAAGACGGACGCCGGAACTTCAACGGCGTTGAGCGACAGCAACTTCCACGACGAACGATCCACGAAAAACGCTCTTCTCCAACTTCGGTGGCTCTGATACCATGTAGAAACTCAAACCACGAAGAGGAAGAAGAGAAGAGAAACACACGATGTACGTGGAAAAACCTCAAACGAGGAAAAAACAACGGGAAGCTCTACCTAGGTGCACAACCGCAACCCTAAGAGAGAGAAATATTCTATTTCACTTAATCAACAATTACACCCCAAGTGAAAATATAAAGAGGGAGCTAAGAGAGGCCGCCTAGGGTACCGAGCCCTGCCTCGGTACCCGCGCCCCAAGTATCCGGGTCCAGATCTGGACCCGGTTCCCACAACAATAAGTATTCTAACACTTCCCTTCAATTGGTATTAACATCAATAAAGAAATATTTCTTTTGAACAAGTGTGGTTTCCATGGTCATCACTAAGCAGCATCAAAGCTACCTGAAGCCTGAAAAAAAAACTGAATTTCCACAGTTTTGCATAGAATCTCTCTTTCTCTCTCCCCCTGCCCCCTCTCTCTCTGGACAAATGTGCAAAACACATCAAAACAAGTTTACAAGCTACACAAGATGAAGTTCATGATCATGAGAGGGCCAAGAAACACCTTCTCTTGGACAAGGAAGAGGAGCTGGCTGAGCTATGAATGTTGGAGTCTGCTGCCCTGGCATCAAAACTGAAAAATCCACCGGGCATGCTGCTGGCACCTGCTGTAAACAGCTGATTAGACAAGGGCAAGGCAATTGTGCTAAATCATTTGAGGAGTAAATGAAAGAGGCTCTGCTGTGTACCAGGAAAAATAGCTCTAATAATCACAAAAAATCTCACATATATTTCTGAAGAAAAATAACAATAATTAACTTAACTGAGGATTATGATAATGCTCCTGAATATATCTAGAATCATGATTCATCGTTGTTAAATCAACATAGGTCACTTCAGAACATTAAATAATTCTGGTTTTATTTTCAGCTATAAATATTCTTGGTTGATATACCCAAAAGCCAAGATGGTTGATATTGTCTATTTCAGCATATCCATTGCATTTAAATTAAACTCTAGAAAGAGCACATTGGACGCAACCCATTAAGGGTTTGTCAGGGACTGAAAAATGAGGATTTGATTAGATATTTAATGTCTTCGAGCTACCACACTTATTTCTCTAGCCATTTGGAAGAATGGATTTTAGGAGTTAAGAACATAGACAGGAACGGAGATGAGAGATAGAGGGAGACCATTTTCAGCTACCTGGAAAGGATGCCGTTGAGAAAGCTACTCTCATCTCCACCTTCTATCTCCATTCCAGTTTTACTCCGTTTCCATTCTCACATCTTTTGGAGTCTGGCTCAAAACATGGCCAAAGACATTTCAAATGGAACCAGCAAAGTTAGATGACAAACAGTCCTTTCACATAGCCAAACATGAGCCTGAAGGCAGTAGAATGAACTGTTCAACAGACCAAACATCGGGTGTACTATGGGACAACACCATTAAAATAACTAGTTTTTCTTACAAATCAAAAGCTTGGAAATAGCACTTCAATGTTGCTCATTGCTTTCTGACATGGTCCCAAAGAAAACAAAAATAAAAAAAAGGATAACCAAAGTTTTTCACTGCTACTAGACTAAAGAATTGCAGCCAATTAAGTGGAGGAAAACCTGTGCATGTGGATTATCAACCTCTACTCCACTAGACTTGTGAGATTTTGTCCATTCCACCAGGGGATCATGAATAAATGTCTCCAGCACACTCATAAGAGTCTCTCTATGTGACCTGAGAACTGAAAGTGTGATCTCACAAGTCTTAAAGAATATCCCCTCATATCCAGTAATCCCCAAGCCATCAACCATATTCTGCAGGTTCTTCAACCATTAGACTAGTGTCATAAGGAACAATACACGTCCAGAAAGCTAAAGATGTAAAGCTTTTACCTGGGTAAGCCTGAATGGTACCAACTCCGGCTTCTCCAGTAACAAGCCCTTGTCAAACAAACAACTAAAATCAACATGCACACAATCCCCGGTCGTGGAATCAAAGAGAATGTTTTCACCATGCCTGTCACCCAAGCCGACTATATGCCCAACCATGGACCAGACAGCAGCAGTGTGAACATAAGCTATCCTGGCTCTGAACCATGCCCCTGGTTCCGAGAATGTAACCAGAAACCACTTGTGGAATATTGGAGGGAAAAGAGGCAGAATCTTTGTCTTTAACATCTCATCCCCTGGCATCTTACCCCGAAACTGGTCATATATTTTTTTTATCATTGGGTTTGTCCTCTGTCTGTCAAACTTCCCGCAGGAAACATATAAGTCTTGCAGGATATGTCGAAAAAGCCACGAGTATGAGGTACCCATTCTACCATCCCACAATCCGCTGTCAGTGGGATTACAGCAAAAGTGTGGATATACAACTTCCTCCTACGGCTTTCTGGGTATTTGGATAGTAGATGGTTGATCATTGCAGTGAACTCCATCATACGTGCATCCTTTCTCAGATCATCTTTTGGCTTACAAAGGAATGGATAGTCTGCACCATCGCTACCACGAAAGATAACCTAAGAAATTATAAAAAATTTCCTATTACAAAACCCAACAAAGATAAGAATAAGGATTCCCAAGAAAAATGCCAGACCACTAGTCAAAAATTATGTACCTTTTTTGGTTTCTGGAGAGACGAAAGAATCTGTGCTTCGTCTGCTATGCCTGATATGGTAGCAAGATCAGCAGAGAAAAGATCATGTCCATGAAGCTCACTTCGACTCAAACCATGAACTGGTAAATTAACAGTAAGAGCTTGTTGGACGGGCATGATGACACCAACTGGCATCATTCTCTTCAATGTACCAAAGTCAGATCCAATGTTGATCATGCGTGCTTTTGGATGTCCGCCATGGAAGCACAGTTTGATCAGGTGATCAATCAGGCAGGCAAATTCGATAAACAATTTGTCTTGGTTGCTCCCATGGTGAGACCCCTTTCTGACAGATCGTAATATCTCAGCAGCTGCTTCACGCCTTGCAGATATTGTGGACTTTGATACACCAGCCATAATCCACAGTGCCTGTTGTGGATATTCTTGTAAAACAGTAGTAATGATATGCTCAACCAACCTCACAACTTCTTCATTCTGGTGACAGATTCTCGACACCAACTGCGAGATAGCGGTCAACCATTGATATGTTGGTAAATCCTTAAGGCACCCACACATCATGCTCATAACCTTTAGGAATATAAACAAACACGAAATAAGAAAAATAAAAACAAAAGATTATGAGATGAACAAGAACAAGGTGAAAGAATATGGATATAAGTTCATACTCTGCCATGAACATTCTTGACTTCTTTATTGGAAGACAAACCTTCTCTGTGGTACTTGCTCCCAAATTCGAACCAGAGTGTTAATAACCTTGGCAAGGCCTGAAAAAGATGCTTATGACCTCTGTGAAGACCTTTTGCATAAAACAACAAGATATCAGGAAGATAAGACCACCATGGCTTCTCATCAGATTTAGAATGCAAAATTCCACCAGCAGAAGATGACACCATGATTCTTGAACCAGAATGTCCATCCTTGAGTGCTTCTTGGTTCTCCTCCTGTCTTTTCTTAGCATCAACAAGTAAATCATCACAATACTTGGCCATGAAAAAATATCCTTTCTCCCAATTCGGTTGGAGTTCTCTCACTCTGGAATAAAGGCTTATCACATCTTCTTTCTGCTTTTGGCCAGTGTAATGAATCCATCTAGTGTAAAGCAGGATTGTTTTCGCAGCATCTTCACTTTCTTTTGATGGTTGAGTAGACGATATGGAAGGCAAGTTTGGTGGGAGAAGTGAAAAATTGGCAATGGATGAACATGGTGCAGCACCCAGAATCTCAATGGGCATATTCAGAAGTGCTTGTTGGAGCTCAGCTATTGCACGATCAGTTTTCCTTGTACTCCAGAAAAGCTTTGATTTCTCAATATGGACATTAGGAGCACCTGAAGATTGTGCTTCTAAAATTGCCCGACTGGCAGTTTCATAGTGACCTGCACTACGACAAAGTTTTGCATATTGAAGCCAGCAGATACCAACCTCATCACCAAGATTGCTGACACTGTATATAATCCTGCGTAAAGCTAATAAAGGCTCTCTGGCCCAAAGAGATGGTTGTGTATAATGTAAACGATCCTCCCACTCTTTAACAAGTTTCAGAAATTGAGGACAGTCAAGACTAAATGACCTTTCCAAGAATGAGTTCCCATTCAGGAGATTGTGAAAATCCTCTAGTTCCCTGAGCATATGAAGCTTTACAATAAATGGATAAGCACGTGTATAAGACTCCATTCCAGCTGCAGCTAGAGGAGCCAGCAATGCTTGCTTAGATTGTGCAATTCTCTCACAGACCAAGTATTGATCCTTTCTCATCATTGCCTGTAAAATCTTTGCAATGCCCATATCAAAAGAAGCATTACTCACAGGACCACTACAAATTGCACCTTCTTTATCAGCACCAGCAACGTATTCATCCATCAAATCCCAGCGCCCAAGCCTCCAGGCTGCTTGCACACCTTGCATGAACCAAGTTTTCTTGTGCTGATGTAACCTGGAAATCAACCCATCCACATATGTGATAATTGCTTGCAAATGACACATGTTAAGCAGACAATTGAGAACTCCGGAATGCCTTGGAGCAGAGTTGGGTTCTGTTTGCAGTGCCTGCTCACAGCACGTCAGTGCTTCAGCCCAGTTTCCTATCTTTTCATTAATTAAAAGTTGGTCATATAAACCTGATGATTTACGTAAATTTGCCAAACCAAAGAGACCATCAGGTTCATCTAACCCACTATATATTTCCATCAGAAATGAGATGTCATCATCCGCAAAGAGGCCACTAGTTTCTGCAGCTGGATTAAAGGACCCAGATTTTTCTCGGACATGTGATTCAAAATACAACAAGGACCGAGCATAAGCCTGGCAACGGAATGAAGCTTTGGCAAGTGTTACTTTTGGAATGGCAACCAAAAGTTCTGAAACGTTATTAAATTGTATATTTAGTTGACCAATATTAGGTGCAGGTTCAGTCATTTGATGACTGGTTGTCTTTGGCAATTGCCTAGTGGACTGTGAAAGCGTAATTTCTTGTTTAAGATCATCAACTCATTGACCAAGATTATCAAGTAATGTGAATATGGCTTGAATGCATACTTCATGCTGTCCTCCAGCAGTTCCACGAACTGCTGCCCCACTGCTCTCTGATGCTGCAGCATTGAGAACAGATAGTAGATTAGTATCTCTTCTGTGATGCCTTGGCATGCTTCTGCTGTACCATGACATAGAGCATTCAGCACTAAATATGGTAGCAAATAGAAAGCTGTTTCCATGTCATGTCTCACTATTCCCCGGCATGCACCAAAAATGTTAGCTCACGAACCGTTTGCTTGTAACATCAGTTTCCTAATCCAGGAATATATCCATCTTCTGAGTGACATAGAAGGTCGATAGATTGGACCAGCCACTACTGATTCTGTCACACTCTGCAGCTGAAATTTGGAAGTTAAACATGGTGCAATTATTTCTTTAACATAATTAGAGAACCGGGCCCATAGTCTCTTCCCTCTCTCATTTATTTCATGATTAGCTATGCTAGTTCCCTTAACCGAGTTTTCCAGAGACTCTCGACCTTTTGAATGCTGAGAAGTAGATGATAGGTCTGACCCATCTAATGATGCCTGACAACCAGCAAGCTTTAGGAGTTCCTGAATGGCCAATGCAGCAGAATCTTGAACCATAGTGTCAGAAGCAGCCCTGAAAACCCTAGTAAGATGCTCATGAATCAACTCAAAAATAAGATCATCATCAGAGCATTCAATCTTGAAACGTGGACAGGATGCCGTTTTAAATTTGGCAGGATCTACTGCACCCACTGCACCAAGACAATCTGCAGAAACCAACTTCAGTTGCTGGCCCACATGAGTACGTGATTCTTCTGCGCATCCCTTTAGCAGTGACGTAATTAATGAACTCAGAATGTCCAAATCAGCACCGGATTCACCCAATATCAGATCTATAACATCCTTTCCTTTTGCACTCAAGAACTTACTCAATTCACAGGCCACCATATACCTTACGTTCAAACTTTCATGATTTAAACCATCAACAGCATGTCTTAGGTGATCCCTCAAACTCATAGAACCACGGGCCTCTTCAATAACTTTATTGACCTTGGCAAGCATAGGGATGCTTGGCAAGAGTGGAAGTTCTCGAATATTATGTGCCAACAGTATCTTATTCTCAACCACTAGTTCCTCAAAAATGTTGACTACCTTGTCAAGATGTAAAGAAGAATTTTCTTTGTGCCTCTCAAGGCAAGGAATAAGAGCAGCAAAGACTTGAGAAGCAACATGTTTAAGGCTTGATGGTGACACCTTTGATAGTTGAGTAATAAAAAAGTGCCACACTTCAAGACTCTCGTTTTGAAGTGATTCCTTCTCTACTGCATGCATGAGGAGCACAATAATTTTGGGTACATAAGTACCAAGATGGGTACCAATCATTTCAATTAATTTCCCTATACATTTCAAGGCTTGTTTTTGTAACATAAAGTCCTCAACACGAAGCATCTTTCGGTCAATGCTGTTAAGGAGACCAACAAAATGATTACGCAAAAAACCAGGAAGATCATCAGAACCAGTAACAATACGAGCAACCTCTTGAACCATCTGTGGAACTCTCGCCCATCCTGAGAGAGAAAAGAAGTGTGATGAGAAACATGTCGCAACAAGTTTAATCTACAGAAACTAAAGATTAGTCTATGAGCATATTATACCTTCTACTGCTTTCAGCAGAGTCTGTATCTCCAGGAAATCGTACAAGTTCATCAAGAAGTGCAGGTAAAACAGCTGCAAATATTTCTCCTGTCCCATATCCACTTTGCATTTCATAAAACTGCAGAGCAGAAACCAATTCCTTGCCATCAGATTGGAGAAGAACGTAAGCGAGCACTTTGTGGCACCACTCCAAAAGCAACAGGGGTAACTCAGTGTTCAGTTGATTAGCGAGCTCATGCAGAATATTAACGACTTCATTGTTATCCTGTTGAGAAATTACCAGCCTCGGGAGCACAATTGGCACCATTCTTTGAATAAGATCTACAAGTTCAATACTAAAACACTCTCAGCAAACTCTTTGATCATTGTTGGACGGGTCACTAGTCTGGTACATAGATATTCAAAAACCCCATCCCTGATATCAGTGAATTTGGAAAAGATTGCAACAACTCCTCCTTTGAACTGTACATGGCATGACTTTTTAATAAGTATGCAGTCACTCGCACTGCAATATGCTGGTTATCAAGTTGTTCAATCAACAGGACCAGAGAAAAAAAGAAAAGCTGTCCATGGATGTCAACAGCACTCAAAATCCTTGATGTACATTGCAATATAGTCTCAACAATTAGAGGATCTTCAGTTGCTACAAAAGCATGCTTTATTTTGTCAAGAAACATTTGTTCACTTGTCTTCCCACATGCAGCTCCATCCACAAACAAACTATTTGATAGACGGCCATCTAAGAACCAATGGATACTTGAGCAGAATGACTGGCGAACTGTCCTTTTGTTATGAATAAGCAAACGGTCAATAGCATGGATCCATTGAGAACTTGTACTAACCAGCCAATCTTCAGATACATGCATGAGAATACGAGACAACACCTCCACACAGGCAACTTGGACAACCTCTGATGATCCATCAAGGAGGAACTTTAAGATTAATCAAACATCTAATATAAGTAAAAATTGCATGATCCAAACAATAAGCTTAAAACAATCAAACAAAAAATTGCACCACTAGCTTAAAAAAAGTAAATGCAATTATGCCTGAAACCTCATTCTTGGCAATGGCAACTCACGATAAATAATAAGTGTATTACTTCTTCAGGAAAATCGCAGGAAATAAAAGGCAAATCAGTAAAGCATAAACAAACATCTAATATATAGAATCTGTAGATTAGAAACTTACAAATAGGAATATTAAAGAAACTGGTCCTCAAAAGCTTAGTGTTGTAACTTCGTTTTATGGCACTGTGAAAACTTAGATTGTTTGGTGACAACTTTTTAACTTAGTTTTCACCGTAGAAAATCAAAACACTCGGTTCGGAGATGAAAAAGCTACCTTCATTCAGCTTTCAAGATGGCGGCGTTTTGTCGGAGTTATTATGTTATGTATTGGAAATAGTTTTTGAACATCGACGATCGTAAAGACACTTGTGACGTGGTGCTAAACAAAGAAAGGGACCAAGGCGGCTTCCATCAAGAACCATAATAACAAAGAAAGCTATCAAAAGAACTTCAATCAAGAAAGCATCAATTGCAGAATCGCAAGGTGGAGCGCAGTCATCCAACGACGAAGCATCACGCATTCTCAAAATTAATAGTATTCACAACACGCAGATGGCTCCACCTGTTTGTTTTTCTTTTCGAGAACTAGAATTTCAGAATACATAATGCGAACAATCCAGTAGAACGGCGGAAGCAGCGGCAACGGAGACATACCTGAAAGCGGGCTCGACGAAAAACGGCAGGATCCGACCGATAATCGGAAGAGTGTGGGACGGTTTTCCGTTGTGGAAGACACCCGGGTAGTTCCGCGCCGTGTGCGTCAATAGCTTCAGTATGGCGATTACTTCTCTCCCCTTCCCTAAAGCGACAGAAACAGAAAACGATAGCGAAAGAACGTGAGGCGAGACAATAAAGGAACCTAGAGCAAGAGAAAAGAGGAAGTGGGGTGGACCAGAACCTGGGGAAGAAGGGGAGACGTAGGAGCGGAGGAGGGTCGGGAGAACGGATCGGAACCTCGTCTCCAAGGGATCGAGGTCGGGCTGGGACTGCGACGAAGACGACGGAGTGGAGGAGGACGACGCAGCCACGTTCTTGCAGGCGATGCGCTCGCCGAGATCCTGCAGTAGTCCACAGAGCTCCGCTATGGGCGACCTCTCTCTCTCTCCCGCTTCTTTCCCGTGTCGGTCGATCGCGCGCGCTGCTTCCCGCGTCGGGCTCAATTTAAATAATGATATTTGTTCATTATAGTCATACCATAAGAATAATGCCAAACATAAAACATATTCTTAAAGTACCCAAAACCAATTGAATCCGATGAAGTCGAATTCCCATTCAGTAGATACTTTCACAGCCAATTGAATTTGAATCTAGTATTCGACTGAAATCGCATACAGATCTCACCCGACTAAGTATTCAATTTTGCAAAAAACATGTTTGGGTCTAAATCTAAATCCATATATATAATTAATTAGAATTGAAGATCCGATCGAACCATTTTAAGGTGGTTTTATTGCCAAATTAAAAAAAAAAAAGTGATACTAGTATATATAAATCATCAGCAGATCATATCACCAGTTGCATGTGCGCGCGCGAGAGAGAGAGAGAGAGAGAGAGAGAATGGACTCCCCTTTCCGGCGACAAAGCCCAGCGACCCAAGAAGTTTCAGGCGTCTTGGATGTCGACAATGTCTCCTTCTCCGAGCCGTGCCGCCATTGCGTCACTAAGTAGCGCCATTGCCTGCCTGGTTGCTGCGGTCCGCGGAAGAAGCTCCACCTGTTGACCCTTACGCCAATGCCACATCCACCGACGACCCCTCTACAGAGGTGCCTCCCTTTTCTGGTGGGGCATGCATCGCCGCCCAGAAGAACCTGACGCAGAGCGATCTTGAAGGAGTGAATGACTTCTTGGGTAAACACTGTAAGGGCGAGCAGATGACACCAGATGTTGGACCGACTCCTATGGCGACTCCATCATCGGATATTATTTGAGGAAAGAGAGGTGAGACAGCATTGAATTTGGTTAAGTTCTTCTTTGAGCAGTTCTTTCACTTTCCTTGTCACTTTTTTTGCATCTTGGAAACCGTGAGAAGGTGATGAGGCCGTCAAGAACGTGAAGGCGGCTCTGGATGGAAGAGTTGGAAAAGGACGACGAAGACGGACAGAATGTTTAGCAGATGGGGAAGGGTGCGGGTGTATTGCTGAGGGACAGCTCCACCGACAACATATTGATTTTGCAAATGACAACATATTCGCAACTGCTCATCCATCATCTTCGCCAGTCGGTGGAGCTGTCCTTCGATCTCCCTCAGCAATACACCCGCACCCTTCCCCATCTTTTAAACATTCTGTCAGTCTTCCTCTTCCTTTTCCAACTCTTCCATTCAGAGCCTTCTCGTTCTTGACGGCCTCATCACCTTCTCACGATTTCCAAGATGCAAAGAAAGTGACAAGGAAAGTGAAAGAACTGCTCAAAGAAGAGCTTAACCAAATTCAATACTGTCTCACCTCTTTCTTTCCTCGAATAATATCCGATGATGGAGTCGCCATAGGAGTCGGTCCAACATCTGGTGTTGTCTGCTCGCCCTTACAGTGTTTATCCAAGAAGTCATTCACTCCTTCAAGATCGCTCTGCGTCAGGTTCTTCTCGGGTGGCGATGCATGCCCCACCGCCACCGGAAAAGGGAGGCACCTCTGTAGAGGGGTCGTCGGCGGATGTGGCATTGGCGTAAGGGTCAACAGGTGGAGCTTCTTCCGCTGACCACAGCAACACATCTAAGTTATCTAACACGCCTGAAACTTCTTTGGTCGCTAGGCTTAGTCGCCCGAAAGGGGACTCCATTCTTTCTCTCTCTCATATGCACGCATGCAACTGCAGATATAATCAATACTATTTATATATGCTAACATCACTTTTTTAGAAAAAAATACAATAAAACAAAGATAAAATGGTTCGGTCGGATCCTCGATTTTACTTGAATGGATGTGGATTTTGTTTTGGACTCAAAACGTTAATTTTTCTTGAACTTAATATGTGATCGGGTCAGATCTGTATGCCACTTCAGTCTAATACTAAATTCAAATTTGATCGGTTGCGGAAGTATCTACTGAATCCGAATTAGACTTAATTGGATTTATAAATTTTATCAGATGTAGCGAAAAGGTTCCAAAATCGAAACAGTATATTTCACGGGATCTCTTTACTGCTTCCCCATTTACATCCCTAGTAATTAAATGCGAGTCCATGGTGATAATATCCTCTACGATCTGAAATTTATAAAATTTTGTAAGTTTTGCCCCCTGATGTGTAAAATTTTGTAACTATTTGATCTAACCTCTTGTTTCCTTCGTTTTTTTTTCTTGAAAATTATGCAGATAAAAAGCAGTTGGTTTTGGTTAGAATCTGTTTCATGATTGGCTATATTCATGTGATGCAACTAATAATGAACAAATCTTATCCTTTAATTAAGTCCTTCCAAATCATGCAAACCTAGATTCCGATACTCCCGGAGGACGTTTAACTAGAAGAATATTGTGTTTTTGAGATTCATGTATATATTTAAAGAACACCATATTCTGTTTCAATGAACATTACGAAATTATGGACGCTGTTCCTAAATCCAGGAACAAAATGTTATGCACAATGACAACATATTCTTTGGATCAAGAAGGCAGTGTATTGGCAATATACATTTGAGAAACGCAATGTTCTTCACTTCGTCTTCAGAAACACTTCTGCAAATGTGATTTTTCTGTGCTACAAGGTTCTATTGGAGAGAAAACAGTGTTATAATGATGTGCCTAATCTGCGCAGTCAATTGCGTTACATGTCAATCTATCATTTATTAAATATTTACTATTTATGCATTATTTTTGTTATTTTCAAAAAATAAATATGACAGCACTTTTTGCGGATTCACAATGGACTCGGCTAAACCATGAATGAATGAAGTCAGTGGATCAACATCCCAGCTGGTTCCACTGAAAACCCTCTATTTTATAACATTAAGATTACCAGGAAAGACAACAAAGAATAACTCGAATATGAGGCCAATTTTTCACCTTTAAAAGAACTGGTTATGTACTCAAACAGAATTCTGGATCATCTTGACGTTAACTCGAAGATGAGGCCAATTGTCAAGACTAATTTTGAGACACTAATGTTGAGGTACATGTAAAAAAGAAACCTTCCTCTCTTTCCCGAAGTCCAGGGCTGGCCGAGCTACACCTGCGCCGCAGGCAGGCTGCCTCAGCCAAGGCTGGCCGGTACCACTGTCAATTGACATTGGCTTCGAGCCGTTTTTAAATGGCCCTCCTCGAGAGACCATCTTTTAACACGAGATTTCAAAAGCTGAAAAAAATAAGATCTTTTTTAGAACACCACTAATTAAGCTGGAAACATCAGGTTTTATGCAGTCAAAAGTCAATTCAACCAAAGCGCTCTTCAAAATTTTTAAGGCATCCAAATTCCTCTGACGTATTGTAATTTGATATTTTGCAATAAAACCTATAAAGAATCTTCCATTTCAGGTCAAGCAGGACAGTGCTTGTGATTTAGAGTATGAAGCAACAGAAACTATAACCGCAGAAAAAACGGTTTTAATTAAACGAAGCACCATCGATTTAGGTCGAACGCTTAAGTGCCACTGAAGAAACAAAAGGTGGCAACTGAAGCAGCCACATACGATAATTTCTCACAATCTTACAAAAAGACGGTAAAAAAAGAGATTATGGGAACCATTTTAAACCAAACAGGAGCGAGGGGGGAGGGAGAGGGAACTTGAAAACAGCACTAGCAGAAGCAACTAGACAGTCCCAACAACAAAAAAAGGAGANAGGTGTTACCTTTTCCACAGTGATGTGACGGCCTTCCAAAATTGACTGGTTTAGATGTTTGATGCACCGATCAGCATCCTCAACCTGATCCATCGTCACAAAAGCAAAACCTCGTGAAATGCGTGTCCGGGGCTCAACAACTAGACGGCAGTTTGCTACCTGTCCAAATTGCAAAAGTTACCACCATTCACAAGTATATTAAATTCTAGCGTGTAAGAGCATGTACCAACCTTCCCCTCTTTAGAGAAGTGGGCTTCAAGGTCCCTTTCAGTAACTCTGGTAGACAAGCCAGTCACATAAAGGGTATTACCAGGATTTGCTGCATCAACATTTCGTCTGCAAGACCACAATGATCTTGATTGGTTTCATTCCGAAAGAAGTAACAAAAAAAAAAAATCAAAAAGTGAGAATTGCTGTTTGATTTCTTACCTGTCGTAACTTCCCGACCTGGATCTAGACCTTGATCTAGACCTGGATCTTGACCTTGAACGTGATCTCGTCCTTGATCCTGATCTACCCCTCATTCTTCCAGGAGAAGGAGAAGGTGAGTATCTGCATACCAAAAATCAGTAACAAAGCACCAGTACATGAATAGAAAAATGATAGGGACATAGGTAAAATAAATTTTTTAGATGGCTACAACTCACTTTATATCAGATTCACACAGCTAGATAAAAGCAGATAATTATGAGCATAAAGTAACTAAATAAGTGTTTCTGACAAAATACACAAACATTAGTACCTACATATCTTTCCATGACAAGTAACTAAAGTAGCATATAAGGATATCATTGAGTCTCTCAGGCCTTCAGCCATAGAAGCAGTGACCTACTTAATTGCACCGGAAACTGATCTAAATACATGTGTTTCTCAATTTATAAATCAAATAGTTCCATTTGTTAATCATCTTTAATTCGTTTGTTGTCCACCTTAAGCTGCCATCAGAAAGGCTAGGAGACAGACAACAAACTGAACACCTCTCAGATAAGACTACGAAGACGAGTGTTGCAAAATTATACCGTATTGTGCATGTAGATCATTTTTACACGAGCCACAAACATGTAGAAATGGAATTTAGTTCATTCTTATTTTTTAATGGAGCTGGCATAGTTCAATGCATGAACTCATAAATTGCGGGATTCGGGTCTTGGAAGGGAGATGCTAAAATATCGGTCAGACACAAAAGTGTGCAACACAGTACAAGCATATGGCAAGTTATCCTTACAAGATCCTTTTTCCAATGTTTGGCAGCTACAGCAGTATAACTAGACATTACTTACTAATAGAGGAGAAAAAAATAAATTATAAAGAAAATATTAAAGTTCCAACACACATGCAAATGAATTCAAATTATATAAGACACCGACATAAAGACATCTATACAAATAAAACAAATTCAACTAAATTCAGCCACTGAATCCAAAGCTGACAAAATGATCTGCAATAATTCCCACGCATATCGAAAAGCATGATCGAGATAAGAATTAAGGAAAAAAATGCAGTCATAACATGCCCATAACTAGATCAAAGGAATCCCACCATTCAAATTTCCTCGAATTACAGACAAGATTAAAAACAACATGATCCAAAAGAACCTAATGCTAAAAGTTAAAAGAGAAACGGGGACACGGTTTAACTCATAGGAATGACAAATGAATGAGAAACTATCTCATGCACCAGCCGATAAGATGGAAATGATATCTCCAACAGGACACTTCGTTTGATTTCTGTAGCACTTGCCACTCCATAAAACAAGTTCAACCCAATCGCAAATGTTAAATCATCAACAAAATGCAGGGAGGGAGGGAGGACAAATGTCACTTCCTCCAACACAAGCAGGAAACCTTGCACTCCATCGAGGCAAGAATCCAACGCGAAAGACGAACTAGTCGACCAAAGCCGCAACAAAAAAGATATGATGACACACAGAAAGAAACATTTATGGCCTTGCTTTCTGCAGACTCGATCGAGATCCTGAAAGACAACTTCCACGGGCTACAAGCAGATGCCCAGGTAATAAACAACACATAATCGCACTTCTAGACAAAATCGACAGATCAAGAAACGAAAAACACGACCCTTGCCAGGCGCCAGCAAATTTCGTGTACCATATAATTCGAAGAAAAGAACAAGAACACCACCAAAGACAGGTCAGCGAGAGAGAGACCTTCTGCCGGAGTCGTCGGGGCCTCCTGCGCCTCCCATTCTAGCGTTTGCGAAAACGAGAGCGCGAGCCGATAAAATGGGAATATGAGCGAGCGAGAGAGAGAGAGGAACAAAGGGCTCAAAGAAACCCTAGTTTTCAGCAGAGGACAGTTCTCTGCGTTTTATAGAACTCGGGGCCAGTTTATGAAAGCGGTTCTGATATGGATCGTAAGCAGATTGACGGCTTTTGTATAAAACCTTTTGCAGTTCAGACTTCATGTCTTGAGAAAATGTCTTGTACTGTTCTACAGAGCATTGCCCCCTCCTTGACCAAGTAACTAAACCCAAGCAAATAGCGATGGAGCCCCTACTGCACGGCACCCACAGACAACGCAAGTAAATGAACCAGTTGGTTACAAATGATGATCATTACATTGAGAAGGCAGTTGGCGGTAGACTAGCATTGGATAGGAAACCACGAACAGCAGTACCAATGGAACTCTCATTGCAGACAAATGTCAGTTTCCAATATTGAGATTTTTATGTTACATTAAACTGCGAAGCAAAAAATGCAGGCCACCAAAGAAAGAAATTTGCACTATCCTGTATCGAAAACCAACTGAACAAAGGCACTAGAAGTGTCGTTTCCCAGACAATCTTAACCTGTGCCATGGCGGATAAGGAGAGAATCGGTCAATAACTCACATGGTAGCCATGGAAGCTGCACGAACTTATCATGATGCAGAGTATTCATCTTCCACTTCTACCTCCACATTTTGAAGAACGCCATTTGGTGCTATGGGAGAATGTAATTCCTTCATATTTTGCTCCAACCATCCCAACATGGCGTAAATACTATTCAGTAGAGGGTGAGTATGGTCATATGAGCCGAAAGCATGAGTCTGCCGTTCAATTTCAATCATGCTACAGCCTGGTGGCTTCCTTACCCTGCCTTCCCTCATCACTCTTCTTACCTTGGCTACATCCTCCCATCTTCTACCAGCAGCATAAATATTTGCTAGAAGGACATAGCGGCCAGCATCTGTGCTCTCAAGGACAAACAGTTCTTTTGCTGCTGCTTCTGCTAGATCTATCCTATTGTGTATTCGGCATGCACCAAGCAAGGCTCCCCACACTTCAGGCCCTGGCTCAAGTGACATGTCTCTGATAAAGCTCATGGCTTCTTCAAGTTTACCAGCTCGGCCCAGCATATCTACCACGCAAGCACAATGCTCCTCAGTAGGTAGAATCCTGAAATGGTTCTGCATCATGTCAAAGTAATGCCATGCTCGTGCTAGGCAACCTGCATGACTGCATGCAGATAGCACATACACAAATGTGACATCATCTGGAGCCACACCTGTTTCAAGCATCTGAGAGAATAATTCCAAGGCTTCCCAAGCACCCCCATGAAAGCCGTAACTACCGATGATTGAATTCCACAGCACCACATTCCTTTTTGGTATCATGTCAAACAATCGCCGAGCAACTTGAAGGCATCCACACTTCGAATACATCATGATCAGTGCGCTACCCAATACCATGTCTATCTTCAATTGGTTCTTGATCAAGTATGTGTGGATCCACAACCCCTGCTGCAGCGCTGCCAATCGACCACAAGCAGGAAGTATGGAAAGCATGGTGATCAAATCCGGCCTTCCAGGGAATTCTGTCAGCATCATGTGGAACAGCATCAAGGCCTCCTTCCAACAATCATTTTGAGTGTAGCCCATGATCATGGAGTTCCAACTAATTATGTCTCTTGCAGAGATTCTATCAAAGACTTTACAAGATGTTTTGATCTCACTGCACTTGCTGTATGCTGAAATAAGGCTGTTGCAAACAAAAACGTTATCCTAAATCCCAGCTTTCAAGATATCAGCATGGATCTCTTTAGTCTTTCTACCATCACCCATTGCAGCACAAGCCTTGAGGACAAAAGGAAATGTATATATATTTGGCTTAATGCATGTGCGCATCTGCTGAAACAAACTAACAGCTTCAGCATGTGGACCCATTGTTCCATAAGCCTGAATCATAACGTTCCACAGAAGAACATCCCTCTCTTTTGTGCATTCAAAGACCAAGCGACCATCATTCACATTAGCCCCCTTGTCCATATAGCAGTTTACCAGCTTTGCAGCAAGAAGTGGGTTCTGCTGGTAACAATTGGTTATGATCAATCCATGAGTCACCTTCAATTGCTGAATATCTCTACAACTTTGTAACAGACGCATGCAGTCAAAGGAGTTTAAACAGTAAGGTATGTTTCTGCTGTCGTGAAAAAACCTATTCAGAACTCTGTCATAAACATATCCAACTTCAAACCTAAGCTGAAACAGTTTCCTGTAAAGCAACATATCTTAAATAAAAAGTCGCCTGTAGATAGCCTTTAAGAGAAACAGATTCACTTGGATTTATTTGCAATAAAAACTTATGTACAATTTTATTGGTTTTTCTATTTTGGATGATGAAGGATCTCTGTAAGACTAAATTAACTAACTACACAATCACCAGGACTGTTCTCAGCATCACCATCGTCTGATGAACCATCCCCATCCGTGAAACTCATCACATACTCCACAATTTCCAGATTGTCATCCTCTCCAGCATTGTGCTGTCTTTCTGCATTTGATCTTGAGAGGATGTGCATCATCAAATCATTGGGAGTAAAAAAACGAGACCAGCAGCTCCTCCGGTCAGATTTTACCTGGTCACAGGACAAGATGCCAAAAACCATGCATCAGCCATCAAGAAAAAAAAGAAAACCAGATTACAGGCTTCAACACTTAGCTTTTAAGAAATGTAATAAGTCATACAGAGTCATCACTTTAATAAGCCATAAGAACATCTATAACCACTGAACTTCTTAGGGTCATGAACATCCATGGCAAGATAGCAATGAGAACATAGAAATAACAGCAGAAAATTTTGACAACACAATGTTATGAGCAGCCTGTCAGAGGTCACAAACCTCCTCAATAGTTGTAGGCAGAGGAACAGGTTCACTTGCTTTTGGAGTCCAGATTTTGATATTATTTTCAATTCCACTAGCAGCAAGCACAGTAGCATGAGGGTGAGGTTCAACACAGTTCACAACATCCTTATCCCCTTCCATAACACGGACAAGCTGACTGTCTTTTTTCCTCCAGATGAAAATCCGTCCACAATCAGAACCACTGGTAACATACTCACAGTTAGGCCCAAAAAAGTTCACACCCTTCACAGTATCTGCATTGCGGTGGCCCTTATAAACCTGCGGTCCTTCTGATCCTCACAAACATCCTTAGAGGATAATGATTGTGGATCAGAGCCCAACCCCGTTCCTTTGGGAAATAGATAGATTAGTTCATCATTGTAGGACAATAGCAGCTCACTATGATCAGAGAAAGCCAGACCTGTTGTACCAACATCATCATTTCCTATAAGATGCGTAAGACAAAAACGATCAGTGGGCTGGATCTCATCAGTTGATCCCTCCCACTTGTACTTTCGAACATCATACAGCCGAGCATATACATCAGATCCACCAATTGCAAAAAGATTAGGATTTCTTGGGTCTATGGCAATAGCATTCAGGGCAACAATTGGCATACATGTTGACCTCCCACTAAAGCTTTTGCAGGTGACGAGCTTTGTAGCAGTGTGTGTTCTTAAATCAAACTGCAATGATGACCCTGTGAGAAGGACAAGAGCTTATATCGGCGAAGGAATAACCAAAAAAAAAAATCCACTCACATGTTGGACAACTCCATCTTCACCACAAGTATAGAAGATGTGGGGGCTGCCAGGTTCAATAGCCAGCTTATGAGCACGGCCTCGATGCCTACTCAGTTTTATTGTATCAACCTGGCCACCTTCTCATATTTGGGCATGCCTCACCTATTTGAAACAAGCAAAACATTTACTTTCCTATTTCAAACGAACTGAGGAGACAGACACAAAGGAACTGTCACTGACACCTTATACTGTTATAAACAATAATAGTAACATAATCAAGATAGAAACCTGTCCATCTGCCGCACAGGTTACACTACTAAGATCATCTGTAAATGGCATAATTTTAGCTTGGAAGACATTGTTAGAATGACCAGAATGGAATGACAACTTGACATGCTGAGTATCCCAATCCCAGAGCACAACTGATCTGTCATCTGAACCCGAAACCAGGATGTCTCCAGCTGCATTGAAGCTGACAGTGTTTACACAACCCCTGTGCTTCTCAAGTTTGGCATGAACATCAAGTCTCCGCACAAGATCCTAGACAAAGATGCCACACCCATATCTGAGAGCAATAAAAAATCTAACGGACGATAGAAGATGTCAACTTATGCATGACTGTCACTGCAATTTTCTCATGCATAAACGTTAAACATAGAGAATGACTGCAACTAAATCTATAATCAGAACTAAAAAAAAAATGATAACGTCAGTAGGGAATTCATGGTTGTAGCTCTTTACGACAGCAACCACAAAATCACTTGAGAAAGGTTTTGTTGGAACAAGAACTGGCTTCCATGACTAAAACTACACCCTTCCACAAAAGGAGAAAAAGAAAACATCAGCATCAGCATAATGTCCAGGTCGCTGGCCATATTGAATTAACTTACTTGCAGGTTTTTACTGGTTGGAACCAGACAGTGGGAACCAAAATTAAATAAAAAAGCAGAATTAGTAGCAAATAATTCATAGGAATACTGCTACATGAATTAACTGACATTCAATTATGAACTGCCTAATATGTGCACAAAAACTGACACCAAAACTGGAAAATGCCAAAGCAACATCCAGATAGAAAAAGCTAAACTATTGCAACATGCAATATACACAGTTCAATATTAAGATATTATTCAAAGCACGTGGCCATGATAGTGCAGTAACTGCTTTCAGTTTATTTGTTAGGCCTTCATGGTCACCATCATAAGCAAAACTGACCAATGAGAATTTCCACCTAGTTACCTGCACATAAAAGCCAAAACAGTCTTCCGGCATGCCCAGAATTGGGTTTTGAGCAATTTTCAACTGTTAGTAACCCCTCAATAGAGAACTTCAAGCTTCCATGCTTGCTTGACCATTTTGACTTTCAGATAACGTTCATAATTAGTGAAGCATTTCTGCAGTAACAACTAAGTCCACCAGCATAACAAAAACTGCAGAGGCATGTGAATATCCTATACAACTGTATAACTAACAGAAGTATGCAACTTATCACAGGCAGCAATATGGTGCTAAATATTCTAATAAGCCATAGAGTTCCCTAATGAAGAACTTGGAAGCAGGTAGCATTTCTTTTCACTTCTTGCAGATGGCACAAGACAGCAGATTTAACATAACGACATGGGAACACAAGATCAAGCATGAAATTGCTTCAACTGCGAACATGATCTGTTACAGAAAACAATCTTGCCATTGCATCAAGGGCAGATACATGCCTGTGTTATAGGGTAACACATTTCAACCTTAGATTTATCTATCTAAGGCAATATAAAGAATTTTCCAAGAGAGTTAGCTTTTATACAATATATCCATGATAAAAGAACTTTAATCGCCATCAAGAGTACACTGATCATATAAAGAAACTTAAACAGAAGTACAATGTAAAAAACTGGACGCATCAAGTTCACCATTAAGATCAACAACCAGGATTAAAGCTAGATGGTTTGCAAGAATTATAGAGAATTGAAGATCAAATCAGATGATAACCTTAAGGGCCACAGTTCAGCCTCTACAGAGATGGCCACTTCAATCACAACACTTAGATTGGCCTCTAAAATTTCAGTCTCATTCAGTTCCCTTATGAAAGTCCATGCTAGAGAAGCAAGAAAATAAAAGATAAACAGACATACTTTACTGCTCCTTGGCACAGGAAGCAAGGAGCAAGAGATAGTGCTCTTGCATGGCGATACAGCAACCATATGTTATTGAATAAGAACTCAAACACCTTATCCCAACTTGTTAAAAACAGTGTTTCAGAAGAAGCTCAGTAATAGAATGTCTTGAGAATCTGATCAACAAATACAAAGGGAGAAAGATTATGAGGAAGTTAACTAACACTCTTCTACTTGAAGCACGGACTAGCAGAAACCAGAGAAACGAGTACTTTTCCCCGAACGCTAATAAACACTCTAGAAGAATCGACGAAATCAACACCCTAGAAGAATCGACGAACACAGGAAGTTCATCAACCAAAAAAAAAAAAGAACTTGCTTATGAATAATAAAGCAAACCATTATAGCCCAACCGATACAAAGATCTCAAACGTCAGAGGAATATAAATTTCGGATAAATCAAGCAACAGATACGCCGTTCCCATGAAAAATAACACGGCATTAGGCCCCGATGCCGACACCAGACAGTCACCTATCTATAAGTTTCTAGATGAACCAATTGAATGACAGAGAAGACTAAAGCCATAACAGCACAAATACATAGGTTGGTCGATGTCTATGATAACAAATAAGATGGGGCAATGGTGTATCCATGGTGAAGTTAGCATAGAAGCAGGTAAACAGAAAGCACAATAATGAAAAAAAAAAGGGCGAAAAAAAATATATACCTCCGAGCCAGCAATCTGGTGTGCAAATACTCTAGGATAAACTTCGCCCACCTCACGCTGCCATATCTCATGAATATCCTTCTTGGCTTTCTTCGCAATCGGCCTCATGTTCCACTACAGAAACGCAAAAGAAGCAAAAGGAAATCAGATTGGTCTGCAGTAACCTTTGTAACAAACAAACACCAAACCAAAATGAAACCCAACATAGGAAAACGGGTTTCTTCTCCTACCTTTCTAGAAAGAAAAGCCAATAAAATCACAAACCCAAACCTCAGAAATCCTCCAGAAGCATGTGATTTTGAGAGAAAAAGGAGTCCCCAATTGTTAAATGAGCCATATTAAGGCAGGCAGGCAGAACATGGCCCTCCTTCGTAGCTGTAGCCCACGTCCAGAAGACGCAGAATATGAGATCGAATCACCAAAAACAAATATCTACCTATATATTATTTCCTTGCTATGTCACTAGCCTTGGAAAGACGTCTGATGGCTCATTACCAAGGCCAGGGGCACCTGTGGCGGTTCCTCCGCATACCCAACAATACAACCTCCATTTTAAGATTTTAGACTATTTTACTCCTAACAAGACTTTGAAATCTTTTATTTGAAATATGCATGAATTATATCATAAGTTTACAAGTTTTGCGTCTTAAATTCTATGAATTCATAAATTCTGGGCATATTTAGAGATTTTAAGTTCCTGACTTTTCCTTATGTAATTGGCTAAAACCATATACCTAAGATGGTCCTGCATAAGGTTAATCTTGAATATAAGAAGCACGGTGATCAGATATTTTCAGATATATGTTAGAAACACGGAATAGGCAGCAACCATCTCAATGCAATGTTATATGAAAACTCCTCATTGTTCATAATCGGTAAGTGTCTGTTTGCCTCAAACGTATTCGATATGGAATTAATCCTCTAAAATTTGGACCATGGATTTGAGATCGGCCTTTTCCGTCTAGGTCTTAGATCAAGCCCTTTGATGGTCGGGACTAGAACCCTCCCGAGGGTAGATGTAAATTTCGCTGAGATCCTAATTTTTTGTTTTGTTTTGCTCTAATAAAGGTCGAAAGCCTATCCTCCATAGTGTTTTGTGACAAGGTGAAAGTGAAGTGCTAAGTGTCGCCCATGCATTCTATGACCGTATAAGTGGGCCAAACTGTCAAGAGAGCGACAGTCCCTCGACCCGAGTTTCTTCTACTAAGTAATGCAGGGAAAGCCTTAACTGTGATACCAATAAAAAATGTATCCGTGTCCTGCGTGATGGATCGTATCCTTTCCATCTTAAAATGGGATATATATATATATATATATATATATATATATATAAAGCTCTTGATTTGTGTTTTTAAAAAGTTGATTATTAGAGTATAGTTGAAATATATGGTGCCACATTAGACTTGACTGTCGAGTGCACAATGTCGATTACATAACCACATTAACAGTGCTGAATCCTCCATAATTTGTTGATGCTTTTGGCAGTCAAGATGATATTGTGTACCCTAAGGAGCGTAAAGTAGCTGGTTGGATTGACGAGTTGATAAAAGTCTTGGTCAACAGTTTGATTCTTGTGGAAGTTACTTTTATGGACTATAAAAGGTGGTAAGTGCTACTCTTGTAATGACCCGACATACACCCGGACTCAAGTCCATGGTCCAATAGAACTCACCCAGTTTCGATTCCAAAAAAGCTAGGAATCAAGACAACCAACCTCACTTATAAACCTTTGAAGATCTCTTACAATCTTCAACGAGAGGGTTAAACTTTTAGGGTGTTACAATCTTAAAGTACACGCATCTATGCATGTGAGGCTCTGGGTCTAAGTGTTGAATCATCTTTGATAATACTATTATAATGACCCGATTCATTCTCAGGATAAGGTCCCTGTCTAACGGATCCCAACCTCACTTCTAGCAATTTAAGTAGGAAGCATGACCCTCACTTCTAGTAGTTTAAGTAGGAAGCATGACAATCAACCATTTTAATAACCACATTTATAAGCCCTTGAAGTTCTCTAACAATCTTCAATATGAGGCTAAAGTTTTGGGGTGTAAGAACTCTTGAGTTGAAAGGAGTAACTGTAAGTTAACACAAGTGTTGACATAACTGTAGACCCTCGGAGAAGGGAGAAGAGATGAGGGGGGGAGGGTGGGGGGGGGTGGGGGAAAGAAAAATAACAACTTGTTTCCCTTCAAAGAACAGATTCCTGGTCCAACGTAGGGGAGCCAAGAGGACTAGAGGAGCACTAGACTAACTTTCCATGATCTCTGCTCAAGCTCAGAAGAAAAGATTGAAAGCGCAAAAGAATACGATATATTATATGCATTAGATGATGTAAAAGGAATCATCTTTATTTTTATTAAAATCTTAGTGACTTCATTAAAAAGTATCAAAAAGATTATGCACATTTGATTTTGCAGAATTTGAAAGATGGTCAGGCCCTTTGTTTCATAACTAGGGAAATACCGATTGCAAACAAGAGACCCTCTGATCATGATAGTGTGAGCTAACAACCCAAGTATCTTATTCACCTTCACATGGTATGAAGAGCAACTTCCAGACTGCTACTCTCTGTTAATGTTCGGCACACTTACAGGTGCAAGAAATAAATCATGTTCAAAAGCACGAGAAGGAAGATAGACGTGAAAATCAAAATCAAGACTCCAGGTTAAACCCAAATGCCTCAATCGAAGAAAAACAGAAGCTAAATTGAGTAACATACAATTCAAAAAAAACCACTCCACGTCTTGTCTTTTCCACCAAACCATCATTTTGTCTTGTCAAATCACTCATTTCTTCTTTGACTCAAAAATAGCATCGAACCAATATTATCGTGGCCATTTGATGAAGTGAACTAATGGTTCTAGGGCTCCCTATTTGCAAGCCTTAGATCAATCGAGATCCTACAGGATCAAGTTCAAACTTCAAAGTACGAGAAAGCTTTCTGTTGTTGTTATAAATCTGAAATGACATAATAGTTCTTTCATTCTTCTTTCAAGCATGCATAGGCAAAACAAACTTCAAGAAATCCACCGTAGCCGTCCATCTCCAGATCGAACGTTCAAGATTTTTGTTAGAAAAGGGGGTGGCAGAGTTCTCGATCGAAAGGGACAGCGCCAAGAGGCCCCTTGGGCAAGACAGATGCCTCATTCTCTTTATTTCTCTCTTTCTCGCTGCTTCTCTGTCTCTTTTTGACGTTGAGGAGGAAGAAGGCGAAAAGGTTCGCTTGCTGGAGAAGGTATTGTCTTCCACTCTCTCTATCTCGATTCGTTTGGGAGATCTATCGTTTCGTGGAAGCATGAAAATACCCATGTCTTTCTTATTGTATTGTTTAATTTGATTCATCGTTGTGTATAAGTTTACAATGAAATCCATGTATGTTTCTTCTACCAAAACTTTTAATGCATTCAGTTGGTTAGTCGTATGGTGCTTATCAAGGATTTGGTATATACAATTTGAATAGTTGAAATACAATCATTGATTGTTTTTCTTTACTTGATTTTGTGGGAACAAGCATACTGCCATACCATTTTCTTTTGTCAGTTTGTTTATTGGCATTAGCTTGTTAGAAGGCCAAGCTTAAAGTTCTTAATGATTTTGGGTATCATTTTTGTGATCACCGATGTTTCTATTGCACAATAACAATTTCATAGAATTTTTGACCTATGTGATCCTATTCTTGCTTAAGAAAAGTATTCTTAAACAACAAGATGTAGTGGTATGGATGAATGAGCATTCTGCATGTGTTATGAAGTTTACAGACATTCTAAGCTTAGCTTGCCATTCAACTTCCGTTCATAGCACTCCTAGTCCTAGTAATTGACGACATCTCAAAAGCAATTAGGTATTTCTGTAGTGGTTCTCGATTCTGTTGGACGAAGAAGGTTGTGAAAATGTCAACAAAATTAGGAGCATCTCGGTGTCTGAGCACAAACGCGATATGCCAGATGTTCAACGTGTGGCTTGGCTGCTTGAAAAATTTTGAATCACTATGTAAACACAATTTCAATGAGTTTGGAAGATCCTGTATCTGTTGATGGGAGAGGGAATGAGATTGGGAAGTATTGTGAAGAAGTTAAAAATCAATGTGCTTTCAATGGTGAATGAGTCTTTCTTTTCTGCTAACCTTCAGCAATTTGTTAAAAGTACCACCTATTAGAACTAGCAGTGTGTTACTAGACAAAGAATTTTGATTTTAAATTGTACACTTATTCATGAATCAAATTTTTCACTGAGAGAAACCATAGATGACGCTGGCTTGTTTCTCTTTGGCTGCAATGGTATAAGAAACACAGGTCCCTCTGCTTCTAGACCTGCAGGTGGAGGAGGCCCAGTATGTGTTTGAGGCGAAGACTATTCAGAGAATGGAGCTCCTGATTTTGTCATCATTAGAGTGGAAAATGCACCCTGTAACACCTCTCTCCTTCATTGATCATACCATCAGGAGGTTCGGCATGAAGAATCATCAACATTGGGAGTTCTTTTGAAGATGTGAACAGCTGCTCCTTTCTTTGATCACGGGTGTGTACATGGATGGTTATCTCTGTAAAAGGAGAGCAGAAAAAGAAAAGCTTCACTAGTTCCCTAGTATCTTTTTGTGTTTGTCTTTACTGATTTGTTTTTTGCTTGTCACTAAAACAGACTCCAGATTTATATGCTACATGCCATCAATTGTTGCATCATCTATAATGTTGTATGTCATCAATCAGCTGGGGTCTTTCAACGCCATGGAGTACGAGAATCAGCTTCTAGGTGTCATGGAAATAAGCAAGGTAATCAAACAATATGGACTTGCTTATCCCAAAAATATATTGGTATGTATTTGTTCAAGCATCCAGGACAAAATGAAATCAGCTTAATTCCCCTCTGCATCATCTAAAGAGCGGACAAGCTCCACCCAGGCAACTAGCACCCATTGTGTATTTAATGAACCTACCACTCAAGAACCACCAGCAACCAAACACAGAGATCAAATCTGAATCCAGTTCTAGGTAGCACTCAAATATGAGTGAAACCCAAAAATTTTGAAGTTCAGTTGGTCTCCATAAACTCGGGTCCATAACATTCTAACTTACTGAACACTTGGAGCTGGTGCTGATCAATAACCTAACTCAATTGCAGAAAGTACATATATCTGCCCAGCTCCTGATTACATCAGTTCTTTACCAATTTGTAGCCTCGTCATGAATCTCTCCTTCCCTTTATGTGTGGTTCGTATATCATATTGGAACAAAAAATCAAAATATATCACATTGAAGCAGGAAATGACAAAAAAGAAACGGTGGAATGGGCATCTTTCTCATCTCCAAAAGAAAAATAACAACTTGTTTCCCTTCAAAGAACAGATTCCTGGTCCAACGTAGGGAAGCCAAGAGGACTAGAGGAGCACTAGACTAACTTTCCATGATCTCTGCTCAAGCACATAAGAAAAGATTGAAAGCGCAAAAGAATACGATATATTATATGCATTAGATGATATAAAAGGAATCATCTTTATTTTTATTAAAATCTTAGTGACTTCATTAAAAAGTATCAAAAAGATTATGCACATTTGATTTTGCAGAATTTGAAAGATGGTCAGGCCCCTTGTTTCATAACTAGGGAAATACTGATTGCAAACAAGAGACCCACTGATTATGATAGTGTGAGCTAACAACCCAAGTATCTTCTTCACCTTCACATGGTATGAAGAGCAACTTCCAGACTGCTACTCTCTGTTAATGTTCGGCACACTTACAGGTGCAAGAAATAAATCATGTTCAAAAGCACGAGAAGGAAGATAGACGTGAAAATCAAAATCAAGACTCCAGGTTAAACCCAAATGCCTCAATCGAAGAAAAACAGAAGCTAAATTGAGTAACATACAATTAAAAAAAAACCACTCCACGTCTTGTCATTTCCACCAAAACCATCATTTTGTCTTGTCAAATCACTCATTTCTTCTTTGACTCAAAAATAGCATCGAACCAATGTTATCGTGGCCATTTGATGAAGTGAACTAATGGTTCTAGGGCTCCCTATTTGCAAGCCTTAGATCAATCGAGATCCTATAGGATCAAGTTCAAACTTCAAAGTACGAGAAAGCTTTCTGTTGTTGTTATAAATCTGAAATGACATAATAGTTCTTTCATTCTTCTTTCAAGCATGCATAGGCAAAACAAACTTCAAGAAATCCGCCGTAGCCGTCCATCTCCAGATCGAACGTTCAAGATTTTTGTTAGAAAAGGGGGTGGCAGAGTTCTCGATCGAAAGGGACAGCACCAAGAGGCCCCTTGGGCAAGACAGATGCCTCATTATCTTTATTTCTCTCTTTCTCGCTGCTTCTCTGTCTCTTTTTGACGTTGAGGAGGAAGAAGGCGAAAAGGTTCGCTTGCTGGAGAAGGTATTGTCTTCCACTCTCTCTATCTCGATTTGTTTGGGAGATCTATCGTTTCGTGGAAGCATGAAAATACCCATGTCTTTCTTATTGTATTGTTTAATTTGATTCATCGTTGTGTATAAGTTTACAATGAAATCCATGTATGTTTCTTCTACCAAAACTTTTAATGCATTCAGATGGTTAGTCGTATGGTGCTTATCAGAAATTATATTTTGAAGGATTTGGTATATACAGTTTGAATAGTTGAAATACAATCATTGATTGTTTTTCTTTACTTGATTTTGTGGGAACAAGCATACTGCCATGTCATTTTCTTTTGTCAGTTTGTTTATTGGCATTATCTTTGTTGACGGGTCTTCTATTGTATGGGTCCGGATCCGATCCAGATCTGGTTTGCCCTAAGGACTACTTAAGTCCTTGTAAACCCTAATCTCTTTGTGTTAATGAAGTTTTGAAGAGAGAGAGTGTCTGGCTGCTAGTGGGCGTCAGACCTCCTCACCCGTGGTTTTTCTTCCCTCGTGTTGAGGGTTTTCCACGTTACGGTGGTGTGCATTCTTCTACCCTATTGCATATTTGTTTTCTACATGGTATCAGAGCCGCCGTATGCGATCTATTGGTGTTTTTCGTCGTGATCTCGCCGTTCGTGTTTTCCGCACCGTTGCCTCGGGATCCGTGCACACCACCGCCTCAAGATCCATGCACACCACCACCCCGGGATCCACGCTGTCACCTCGGGATCCGCGTCGTCGTCCTCTCAGTTTCCTCCTTGCTGCCACTGTTTGTTCTTGGCAGCCTTTTTGACGTGTGATCATGACCGACTCATCTTCCTCCTCCACTGTCCATACCAACGTACCTGATGTTGGGTCTACGCGGATGGACAATGTACCGGTTCAAGTTACCACCATACAACTCAATAGGGAGAACTATTTACGGTGGTCTGCTGCGATTACTGTGGGGATTGCTGGGAGAGGGCGCATTGCCTATGTAAATGGAAGAAAAGTTGAACCTGTAGAGGGAAGCATAGCTTGGGATACGTGGTATCTTGAAGACAATCAAGTGAAAATGTGGATTATAAATTCTGTTTCCTCAGAAATTCAACCTCTCATTCTTCGCAAGAAGACTGCGAGGGACATGTGGGTTATCCTGGAGCATATGTATGGTCAGAAGAAGAGGAAAGTTCGTGTGTACCAATTGATGAGGGATGTGTATTCTCTGCGTCAAGGGACTCGCTCTGTTGCTGAATTCTATGCCGCCTTAAAATCAAAGTGGGAGGATCTTGACTACCACTCTGATTTTACATGGAAGTGTCCTCAAGATCAAATGCAGTACATGACCAAGGAATGGGAAAATAGGGTCTTCCTCTTCTTATCTGGCCTGAATGATGACTATGAAAATATAAGGAGTCAGATCCTTAACTCTGATGAATCCTTTAGCATTGAGGATGTGTATGCTCGTGTTGAAGCTGAAGAACAGAGAAAGCTGGACTCCAATGACCGAAGAGGGGAAGAACAGTCAGCCTTTCTCAGCCGTGCGTCTGTAGGATCCTCCCGTTCTTCCCGCAAATGCACTCACTGCAAGAAACTGGGCCATACGATAGATTTTTGTTGGGACTTGCATCCAGAGAAGAAGAATAGTAAGGGGCGGCCTTCTGCTAGTAAGCAGAGTGATTCTTCTGTCACAGGCCCTAGTGATAGGAAGGGTTCCTTTTCCACAGAGCAGCTTCGTGAGTTGCGAGCATATTTGAGCCAGGCTGATGGAGGTCAGACAGAGAAATCAGATGATGTGAAGGGCAACCAGGCATTAGCTATTTCAGGGACAGAAGGTACTTCTTATGTAGGGGAGTGGATTGTTGATAGTGGTGCCACTCATCACATGACTGGCAACCCCAAACTTTTTCATGACTACAAGCTTTCTTCGGGAAAGGAACGTGTATCACTTACCGATGGTTCCTTTACCTCTGTGGCAGGGAAAGGGAGTCTTTCCTTGTTGAACAATTTTTTAGTGCATGATGCCTTGCATGTTCCACATCTTCCCCTAAATCTGTTATCTGTTAGTAAGATTACCAAGGAACTGAAGTGTGAACTTATATTTTCTGAACAACGTTGTGTTTTGCAGGACTTAGTGACAGGGAAGAGGATTGGGATTGGTTTGGCATCTGATGGTCTTTATCGGCTCCCTATACGCGTTGCCACAGCCTTGATGTCAGCAGTCAGTAGGACAGAGAAGACGAAGGAAGAGTGTCGTCAGTTGTTTTTGTTTTGGCATGAGCGTCTTGGTCATCTCCCTTTTGGGATGTTGAAACAATTGTTTCCTGAGTTATGTTCCAGTTTAAACATCTCCATGTTATCTTGTGATGTGTGTCAGTTTGCGAAGCATGTTAGAGCTTCGTATCCCATTTCAAACAGCCTTGCTAATAAAGCTTTCTCCTTGGTTCATTCTGATGTGTGGGGGCCTTCGGGCATTCATTCTCGTGGTGGTTTTAAGTACTTTATCACTTTTACCGATGACTATTCGAGGTGCACTTTTGTTTACTTGCTAAAGGATCGTTGTGAGGTGCCTCACATTATTGAAACTTTCATTCTCCTTGTAGAAAATCAGTATGGCAATTCTGTCAATACTTTTAGGTCTAACAATGCTCGTGAGTATATGTGTCTCAGTGTAGAGGAGTTCTTTCGTAAGAGGGGGATCATTCATGAGACATCATGTAGTTATACACCTCCTCAAAATGGGGTGGCTGAGAGGAAAAATCGTCACCTTCTCAATGTCACTAGAGCCATCTTATTCCAAAGAAATCTCCCAAAACACTATTGGGGAGATGCCCTTCTTAC
>JAANDH010001617.1:8676-34622 GCA_011799765.1 Nymphaea thermarum | reverse complement strand
TGGTATTGAAATTGCTAGATCAAGTACAACTCTTGTACTTAATCAAAGGAAGTATACCTTGGATCTACTAAAGGAGACAGGAAAGCTGGGGTGCAGACCAGCCTCTACTCCTATAGATGCTGGGCATAAACTTGGTAGCAAAGATGGAGAACCATTGGATGAGGAAGCTAAAGGGAGGTATCAGCGTCTAGTTGGAAAACTGATATACCTCACTCTGACTAGACCTGATATTACCTTTGCTGTAAATGTGATGAGCCAGTTCATGCATACTCCTACAGAGGTTCACTTGAAGGCCGTAGATAGAATTCTGTGCTACTTGAAAAGAAATCCAGGGAAGGGACTTCTATATGTGCAACAAAAGTCTGTTGAAGTTGAAGGTTATTCAGATTCTGACTGGGCAGGCTGTGTTGACACAAGGATAACGACTTCTGGATACTGTGTCTACTTGGGAGGAAACTTAGTGGTTTGGAGAAGTAAGAGACAAGATGTGTGTTTCCGCTCGAGTGCTGAGGCTGAATATAGAGCTGTGGCTACAGGAGTATCAGAATTGTTATGGCTGAAGATCTTATTGACAGATATTGGAATAGAGATTGAAGGGCCTATGAGAATGTACTGCGACAACAAGTCTGCAATTAACCTGGCTAACAATCCTGTTCTTCATGATCGGACGAAGCATGTGGATATCGACCGTCACTTCATCAGAGAGAGAATTGATGCTAAGGAGTTAATACTGCCATACATGAAGTCTGAAGATCAAACTGCTGATGTCCTAACCAAGGCTTTAAGTGTAACTCCATTTGAGAGAAATGTATCCAAGTTGGGCATGTTTGATATGTAAGCCCAACTTGAGGGGGAGTGTTGACGGGTCTTCTATTGTACGGGTCCGGATCTGATCCAGATCCGGTTTGCCCTAAGGACTACTTAAGTCCATGTAAACCCTAATCTCTTTGTGTTAATGAAGTTTTGAAGAGAGAGAGTGTCTGGCTGCTAGTGGGCGTCAGACCTCCTCACCCGTGGTTTTTCTTCCCTCATGTTGAGGGTTTTCCACGTTACATTGGTGTGCATTTTTCTACCCTATTGCATATTTGTTTTCTACAATCTTGTTAGAAGGCCAAGCTTAAAGTTCTTAATCATTTTGGGTATCATTTTTGTGATCACTGATGCTTCTATTGCACAATAACAATTTCGTAGAATTTTTGACCTGTGTGATTCCTATTCTTGCTTAAGAAAAGTATTCTTAAACAACAAGATGTAGTGGTATGGATGAATGAGCTTTCTGCATGTGTTATGAAGTTTACAGACATTCTAAGCTTAGCTTGCCATTCAACTTCCGTTCATAGCACTCCTAGTCCTAGTAATTGACGACATCTCAAAAGCAATTAGGTATTTCTGTAGTGGTTCTCGATTTTGTTGGAAGAAGAAGGTTGTGAAAATGTCAACAAAATTAGGAGCATCTCGGTGTCTGAGCACAAACGCGATATGCCAGATGTTCAACGTGTGGCTTGGCTGCTTGAAAAATTTTGAATCACTATGTAAACACAATTTCGATGAGTTTGGAAGATCCTGTATCTGTTGATGGGAGAGGGAATGAGATTGAGAAGTATTGTNTGTTTGTCTTTACTGATTTGTTTTTTGCTTGTCACTGAAACAGACTCCAGATTTATATGCTACATGCCATCAATTGTTGCATCATCTATAATGTTGTATGTCATCAATCAACTGGAGCCGTTCAACGCCATGGAGTACGAGAATCAGCTTCTAGGTGTCATGGAAATAAGCAAGGTAATCAAACAATATGGACTTGCTTCTCCCAAAAATATATTGGTATGTATTTGTTCAAGCAGCCAGAACAAAATGAAATCAGCTTAATTCCCCTCTGCATCATCTAAAGAGCGGACAAGCTCCACCCAGGCAACTAGCACCCAGTGTGTATTTAATGAACCTACCACTCAAGAACAACCAGCAACCAAACACAGAGATCAAATCTGAATCCAGTTCGAGGTAGCACTCAAATATGAGTGAAACCCTAAAATTCTGAAGTTCAGTTGGTCTCCATAAACTCGGGTCCATAACATTCTAACTTACTGAACACTTGGAGCTGGTGCCGATCAATAACCTAACTCAATGGCAGAAAGTACATATATCAGCCCAGCTCCTGATTACAGCAGTTCTTTACCAATTTGTAGCCTCGTCATGAATCTCTCCTTCCCTTTATGTGTGGTTCGTATATCATATTGGAACAAAAAATCAAAATATATCACATTGAAGAAGGAAATGACAAAAAAGAAACGGTGGAATGGGCATCTTTCTCATCTCTAAAAGAAAAATAACAACTTGTTTCCCTTCAAAGAACAGATTCCTTGTCCAACATAGGGGAGCCAAGAGAACTAGAGGAGCACTAGACTAACTTTCCATGATCTCTGCTCAAGCACATAAGAAAAGATTGAAAGCGCAAAAGAATACGATATATTATATGCATTAGATGATGTAAAAGGAATCGTCTTTATTTTTATTAAAATCTTAGTGACTTAATTAAAAAGTATCAAAAAGATTATGCGCATTTGATTTTGCAGAATTTGAAAGATGGTCAGGCCCCTTGTTTCATAACTAGGGAAATACTGATTGCAAAAAAGAGACCCACTGATTATGATAGTGTGAGCTAAGAACCCAAGTATCTTCTTCACCTTCACATGGTATGAAGAGCAACTTCCAGACTGCTACTCTCTGTTAATGTTCGACACACTTACAGGTGCAAAAAATAAATCATGTTCAAAAGCACGAGAAGGAAGATAGACGTGAAAATCAAAATCAAGACTCCAGGTTAAACCCAAATGCCTCAATCGAAGAAAAACAGAAGCTAAATTGAGTAACATACAATTCAAAAAAAACCACTCCACGTCTTGTCTTTTCCACCAAACCATCATTTTGTCTTGTCAAATCACTCATTTCTTCTTTGACTCAAAAATAGCATCGAACCAATATTATCATGGCCATTTGATGAAGTGAACTAATGGTTCTAGGGCTCCCTATTTGCAAGCCCTAGATCAATCGAGATCCTACAGGATCAAGTTCAAACTTCAAAGTACGAGAAAGCTTTCTGTTGTTGTCATAAATCTGAAATGACATAATAGTTCTTTCATTCTTCATTCAAGCATGCATAGGCAAAACAAACTTCAAGAAATCCGCCGTAGCCGTCCATCTCCAGGTCGAACGTTCAAGATTTTTCTTAGAAAAGGGGGTGGCAGAGTTCTCGATCGAAAGGGACAGCGCCAAGAGGCCCCTTGGGCAAGACAGATGCCTCATTCTCTTTATTTCTCTCTTTCTCGCTGCTTCTCTATCTCTTTTTGACGTTGAGGAGGAAGAAGGCGAAAGGGTTTGCTTGCTGGAGAGGGTATTGTCTTCCACTCTCTCTATCTCGATTCGTTTGGGAGATCTATCGTTTCGTGGAAGCATGAAAATACCCATGTCTTTCTTATTGTATTGTTTAATTTGATTCATCGTTGTGTATAAGTTTACAATGAAATCCATGTATGTTTCTTCTACCAAAACTTTTAATGCATTCAGTTGGTTAGTCGTATGGTGCTTATCAGAAGTTATATTTCAAAGGATTTGGTATATACAGTTTGAATAGTTGAAATACAATCATTGATTGTTTTTCTTTACTTGATTTTGTGGGAACAAGCATACTGCCATACCATTTTCTTTTGTCAGTTTGTTTATTGGCATTAGCTTGTTAGAAGGCCAAGCTTAAAGTTCTTAATCATTTTGGGTATCATTTTTGTGATCATCGATGCTTCTATTGCACAATAACAATTTCATAGGATTTTTGACCTGTGTGATTCCTATTCTTGCTTAAGAAAAGTATTCTTAAACAACAAGATGTAGTGGTATGGATGAATGAGCTTTCTGCATGTGTTATGAAGTTTAGAGACATTCTAAGCTTAGCTTGCCATTCAACTTCCATTCATAGCACTCCTAGTCCTAGTAATTGACGACATCTCAAAAGCAATTAGGTATTTCTGTAGTGGTTCTCGATTCTGTTGGACGAAGAAGGTTGTGAAAATGTCAACAAAATTAGGAGCATCTCGGTCTCTGAGCACAAACGCGATATGCCAGATGTTCAACGTGTGGCTTGGCTGCTTGAAAAATTTTGAATCACTATGTAAACACAATTTCGATGAGTTTGGAAGATCCTGTATCTGTTGATGGGAGAGGGAATGAGATTGAGAAGTATTGTGAAGAAATTAAAAATCAATGTGCTTTCAAAGGTGAATGAGTCTTTCTTTTCTGCTAACCTTCAGCAATTTGTTAAAAGTACCACCTATTAGAACTAGCAGTGTGTTACTAGACAAAGAATTTTGATTTTAAATTGTACACTTATTCATGAATCAAAATTTTCACTCAGAGAAACCATAGATGACGCTAGCTTGTTTCTCTTTGGCTGCAAAGGTATAAGAAACACAGGTCCCTCTGCTTCTAGACCTACAGGTGGAGGAGGCCCAGTATGTGTTTGAGGCGAAGACTATTCAGAGAATGGAGCTCCTGATTCTGTCATCATTAGAGTGGAAAATGCACCCTGTGACACCTCTCTCCTTCATTGATCATACCATCAGGAGGTTCGGCATGAAGACTCATCAGCATTGGGAGTTCTTTAGAAGATGTGAGCGGCTGATCCTTTCTTTGATCACGGGTGTGTACATGGATGGTTATCTCTGTAAAAGGAGAGCAGAAAAAGAAAAGCTTCACTAGTTCCCTAGTACCTTTTTGTGTTTGTCTTTACTGATTTGTTTTTTGCTTGCCACTGAAAAAGACTCCAGATTTATATGCTACATGCCATCAATTGTTGCATCATCTATATTGTTGTATGTGATCAATCAGCTGGGGTCTTTCAACGCCATGGAGCACGAGAATCAGCTTCTAGGTGTCATGGAAATAAGCAAGGTAATCAAACAATATGGACTTGCTTATCTCAAAAATATATTGGTATGTATTTGTTCAAGCATCCAGGACAAAATGAAATCAGCTTAATTCCCCTCTGCATCATCTAAAGAGCGGACAAGCTCCACCCAGGCAACTAGCACCCATTGTGTATTTAATGAACCTACCACTCAAGAACAACCAGCAACCAAACACAGAGATCAAATCTGAATCCAGTTCTAGGTAGCACTCAAATATGAGTGAAACCCTAAAATTTTGAAGTTCAGTTGGTCTCCATAAACTCGGGTCCATAACATTCTAACTTACTGAACACTTGGAGCTAGTGCCGATCAATAACCTAACTCAATTGCAGAAAGTACATATATCTGCCCAGCTCCTGATTACATCAGTTCTTTACCAATTTGTAGCCTCGTCATGAATCACTCCTTCCCTTTATGTGTGGTTCGTATATCATATTGGAACAAAAAATCAAAATATATCACATTGAAGCAGGAAATGACAAAAAAGAAACGGTGGAATGGGCATCTTTCTCATCTCCAAAAGAAAAATAACAACTTGTTTCCCTTCAAAGAACAGATTCCTGGTCCAACGTAGGGGAGCCAAGAGGACTAGAGGAGCACTAGACTAACTTTCCATGATCTCTGCTCAAGCACATAAGAAAAGATTGAAAGCGCAAAAGAATACGATATATTATATGCATTAGATGATATAAAAGGAATCGTCTTTATTTTTATTAAAATCTTAGTGACTTAATTAAAAAGTATCAAAAAGATTATGCACATTTGATTTTGCAGAATTTGAAAGATGGTCAGGCCCCTTGTTTCATAACTAGGGAAATACTGATTGCAAACAAGAGACCCACTGATTATGATAGTGTGAGCTAACAACCCAAGTATCTTCTTCACCTTCACATGGTATGAAGAGCAATTTCCAGACTGCTACTCTCTGTTAATGTTGGGCACACTTACAGGTGCAAGAAATAAATCATGTTCAAAAGCACGAGAAGGAAGATAGACGTGAAAATCAAAATCAAGACTCCAGGTTAAACCCAAATACCTCAATCGAAGAAAAACAGAAGCTAAATTGAGTAACATACAATTCAAAAAAAACCACTCCACGTCTTGTCTTTTCCACCAACCATCATTTTGTCTTGTCAAATCACTCAATTCTTCTTTGACTCAAAAATAGCATCGAACCAATATTATCGTGGCCATTTGATGAAGTAAACTAATGGTTCTAGGGCTCCCTATTTGCAAGCCTTAGATCAATCGAGATCCTACAGGATCAAGTTCAAACTTAAGTACGTGAAAGCTTTCTGTTGTTGTTATAAACCTGAAATGACATAATAGTTCTTTCATTCTTCTTTCAAGCATGCATAGGCAAAACAAACTTCAACAAATCCGCCGTAGCCGTCCATCTCCAGATCGAACGTTCAAGATTTTTGTTAGAAAAGGGGGTGGCAGAGTTCTCGATCGAAAGGGACAGGGCCAAGAGGCCCCTTGGGCAAGACAGATGCCTCATTCTCTTTATTTCTCTCTTTCTCGCTGCTTCTCTGTCTCTTTTTTATGTTGAGGAGGAAGAAGACGAAAAGGTTCGCTTGCTGGAGAAGGTATTGTCTTCCACTCTCTCTATCTCGATTCGTTTGGGAGATCTATCGTTTCGTGGAAGCATGAAAATACCCATGTCTTTCTTATTGTATTGTTTAATTTGATTCATCGTTGTGTATAAGTTTACAATGGAATCCATGTATGTTTCTTCTACCAAAACTTTTAATGCATTCAGTTGGTTAGTCGTATGGTGTTTATCAAAAGTTATATTTCAAAGGATTTGGTATATACAGTTTGAATAGTTGAAATACAATCATTGATTGTTTTTCTTTACTTGATTTTGTGGGAACAAGCATACTGCCATACCATTTTCTTTTGTCAGTTTGTTTATTGGTGTTAGCTTGTTAGAAGGCCAAGCTTAAAGTTCTTAATCATTTTGGGTATCATTTTTGTGATCACCGATGCTTCTATTGCACAATAACAATTTCATAGAATTTTTGACCTGCGTGATCCTATTCTTGCTTAAGAAAAGTCTTCTTAAACAACAAGATGTAGTGGTATGGATGAATGAGCTTTCTGCATGTGTTATGAAGTTTACAGACATTCTAAGCTTAGCTTGCCATTCAACTTCCGTTCATAGCACTCCTAGTCCTAGTAATTGACGACATCTCAAAAGCAATTAGGTATTTCTGTAGTGGTTCTCGATTCTGTTGGAAGAAGAAGGTTGTGAAAATGTCAACAAAATTAGGAGCATCTCGGTGTCTGAGCACAAACGCGATATGCCAGATGTTCAACGTGTGGCTTGGCTGCTTGAAAAATTTTGAATCACTATGTAAACACAATTTCGATGAGTTTGGAAGATCCTGTATCTGTTGATGGGAGAGGGAATGAGATTGAGAAGTATTGTNTGTTTGTCTTTACTGATTTGTTTTTTGCTTGTCACTGAAACAGACTCCAGATTTATATGCTACATGCCATCAATTGTTGCATCATCTATAATGTTGTATGTCATCAATCAACTGGAGCCGTTCAACGCCATGGAGTACGAGAATCAGCTTCTAGGTGTCATGGAAATAAGCAAGGTAATCAAACAATATGGACTTGCTTAACCCAAAAATATATTGGTATGTATTTGTTCAAGCATCCAGAACAAAATGAAATCAGCTTAATTCCCCTCTGCATCATCTAAAGAGCGGACAAGCTCCACCCAGGCAACTAGCACCCAGTGTGTATTTAATGAACCTACCACTCAAGAACAACCAACAACCAAACACAGAGATCAAATCTGAATCCAGTTCTAGGTAGCACTCAAATATGAGTGAAACCCTAAAATTCTGAAGTTCAGTTGGTCTCCATAAACTCGGGTCCATAACATTCTAACTTACTGAACACTTGGAGCTAGTGTCGATCAATAACCTAACTCAATTGCAGAAAGTACATATATCTTCCCAGCTCCTGATTACAGCAGTTCTTTACCAATTTGTAGCCTCGTCATGAATCTCTCCTTCCCTTTATGTGTGGTTCGTATATCATATTGGAACAGAAAATCAAAATATATCACATTGAAGCAGGAAATGACAAAAAAGAAACGGTGGAATGGGCATCTTTCTCATCTCCAAAAGAAAAATAACAACTTGTTTCCCTTCAAAGAACAGATTCCTGGTCCAACGTAGGGGAGCCAAGAGCACTAGAGGAGCACTAGACTAACTTTCCATGATCTCTGCTCAAGCACATAAGAAAAGATTGAAAGCGCAAAAGAATATGATATATTATATGCATTAGATGATGTAAAAGGAATCGTCTTTATTTTTATTAAAATCTTAGTGACTTAATTAAAAAGTATCAAAAAGATTATGCACATTTGATTTTGCAGAATTTGAAAGATGGTCAGGCCCCTTGTTACATAACTAGGGAAATACTGATTGCAAACAAGAGACCCACTGATTATGATAGTGTGAGCTAAGAACCCAAGTATCTTCTTCACCTTCACATGGTATGAAGAGCAACTTCCAGACTGCTACTCTCTGTTAATGTTCGGCACACTTACAGGTGCAAGAAATAAATCTGTTCAAAAGCACGAGAAGGAAGATAGACGTGAAAATCAAAATCAAGACTCCAGGTTAAACCCAAATGCCTCGATCGAAGAAAAAGAGAAGCTAAATTGAGTAACATACAATTCAAAAAAAACCACTCCACGTCTTGTCTTTTCCACCAACCCATCATTTTGTCTTGTCAAATCTCTCATTTCTTCTTTTACTCAAAAATAGCATCGAACCAATATTATCGTGGCCATTTGATGAAGTGAACTAATGGTTCTATTGCTCCCTATTTGCAAGCCTTAGATCAATCGAGATCCTACAAGATCAAGTTCAAACTTCAAAGTACGTGAAAGCTTTTTGTTGTTGTTATAAATCTGAAATGACATAATAGTTCTTTCATTCTTCTTTCAAGCATGCATAGGCAAAACAAACTTCAACAAATCCGCCGTAGCCGTCCATCTCCAGATCGAATGTTCAAGATTTTTGTTAGAAAAGGGGGTGGCAGAGTTCTCGATCGAAAGGGACAGCGCTAAGAGGCCCCTTGGGCAAGACAGATGCCTCATTCTCTTTATTTCTCTCTTTCTCGCTGCTTCTCTGTCTCTTTTTTACGTTGAGGTGGAAGAAGACGAAAAGGTTCGCTTGCTGGAGAAGGTATTGTCTTCCACTCTCTCTATCTCGATTCGTTTGGGAGATCTATCGTTTCGTGGAAGCATGAAAATACCCATGTCTTTCTTATTGTATTGTTTAATTTGATTCATCGTTGTGTATAAGTTTACAATAAAATCCATGTATGTTTCTTCTACCAAAACTTTTAATGCTTTCAGTTGGTTAGTCGTATGGTGCTTATCAGAAGTTATATTTCAAAGGATTTGGTATATACAGTTTGAATAGTTGAAATACAATCATTGATTGTTTTTCTTTACTTGATTTTGTGGGAACAAGCATACTGCCATACCATTTTCTTTTGTCAGTTTGTTTATTGGCATTAGCTTGTTAGAAGGCCAAGCTTAAAGTTCTTAATCATTTTGGGTATCATTTTTGTGATCACCGATGTTTCTATTGCACAATAACAATTTCATAGAATTTTTGACCTATGTGATCCTATTCTTGCTTAAGAAAAGTATTCTTAAACAACTTGATGTAGTGGTATGGATGAATGAGCTTTCTGCATGTGTTATGAAGTTTACAGACATTCTAAGCTTAGCTTGCCATTCAACTTCCGTTCATAGCACTCCTAGTCCTAGTAATTGACGACATCTCAAAAGCAATTAGGTATTTCTGTAGTGGTTCTCGATTTTGTTGGAAGAAGAAGGTTGTGAAAATGTCAACAAAATTAGGAGCATCTCGGTGTCTGAGCACAAACGCGATATGCCAGATGTTCGACGTGTGGCTTGGCTGCTTGAAAAATTTTGAATCACTATGTAAACACAATTTCAATGAGTTTGGAAGATCTTGTATCTGTTGATGGGAGAGGGAATGAGATTGAGAAGTATTGTGAAGAAATTAAAAATCAATGTGCTTTCAATGGTGAATGAGTCTTTCTTTTCTGCTTACCTTCAGCAATTTGTTAAAAGTACCACCTATTAGAACTAGCAGTGTGTTACTAGACAAAGAATTTTGATTTTAAATTGTACACTTATTCATGAATCAAATTTTTCACTCAAAGAAACCATAGATGATGCTGTTGTGTTTCTCTTTGGCTGCAAAGGTATAAGAAACACAGGTCCCTCTGCTTCTAGACCTGTAGGTGGAGGAGGCCCAGTATGTGTTTGAGGCGAAGACTATTCAGAGAATGGAGCTCCTGATCCTGTCATCATTAGAGTGGAAAATGCACCCTGTAACACCTCTCTCCTTCATTGATCATACCATCAGGAGGTTCGGCATGAAGACTCATCAACATTGGGAGTTCTTTAGATGATGTGAACAGCTGCTCCTTTCTTTGATCACGGGTGTGTACATGGATGGTTATCTCTGTAAAAGGAGAGCAGAAAAAGAAAAGCTTCACTAGTTCCCTAGTATCTTTTTGTGTTTGTCTTTACTGATTTGTTTTTTGCTTGTCACTGAAACAAACTCCAGATTTATATGCTACATGCCATCAATTGTTGCATCATCTATAATGTTGTATGTGATCAATCAGCTGGAGCCTTTCAACGCCATGGAGTACAAGAATCAACTTCTTGTTGTCATGGAAATAAGCAAGGTAATCAAATTAACGCTTACCCATTTGAAGTCTTTGCTCATAATCCTCAAAGAAAATCCGCAAATGAACAAGAATCCATCTTTCTTCTGAATTGAAGTCCTGAAAAGAGGATGAAAATAATGAGGGATTGGCTCGAGTAGAAAGACCTTTGTTCAAGTTCTGGATCTTCCTGTGTTCTGTTTATTGTAGTAGCAATTTTGATACTATAAGAATGATTTAATTTGTAATTTCTGTAAAAGCTGAAGTAAGCTGAAGTATTGGATTTCGTCTTTGGCATTGTCAAAGCTATCTGAGGGACATTTATATTATGGCTTAATCTCACCCAAATTAAATCAGTAAAGAAATGGAAGTTTTGACTTAACTTGTTACAGTCCATTTACTTTGTTGGAATACAACGGATCCTGTGACATATTACTGAATTATTTAATGGTGGTTCTGCTGATCATTCCAAACGTCCCACCAAACTCACATTAAAATATCCCTAGCGTGCATGACTGAAGTCTTTTCCAAATCGTTGAAATCCTTGTCCTTTCTTATAGGAAGCAGAATGTAATCTTGTGGTGCTTGTTTGACTATTTTACTTTTTATGTGTTTTAGGAGAGAAACACTTCACAAGGCAACACTTATATGCCACAAAAAATTCAAGCTTTCCCACAAAAAATTCAAGCTTTCCAAATCGCAAGATCTAAAGGTTTGTTTCACGAAATGGGTTCTTTCCATAGGTTAAGCACGATTTTGCTTCAACCAGTTTTTTCGAAAGGTCAAAAGACACAACCTCGACCTTTATTTTTTTTTTCTTAAAATAGTGGGGATAACACACACACACAATGCATAAGGAACAACACCAACAAAGCATCATCCCTCACGCAGTCCATATGGACCTTTTAGTTGAAACAAATCAGATGTCCCTCGACATAAATTTTAAAGAAAAGTTGTAGAGGCAATGTTCATTGCCTTCAACATATAGAAAAACATGCAAAGAGGGAAGAGGATAACAATTTAAGTGGTTCGGCCTTTGTAGACTACGTCCACAGAGAGAAGCAAAGTAAAACTTGTTATTAAAGATGAAAAACAAAAAACGCCTGCTTTTATATCCATCTCAGTTACAATTTCAGTTACAATTTGAAGATGAATTTACAAATGAGAGAACTCCTTTTATTTTCTCCAACTCTGTTAACAGCCTTATCAAAGATATGTTTTCATTTGTTTTTATCAACAACATTTTGATTTTGGTTGGAGATGTAGTAGTGACATCTAGATTCTTGTCAAAACCATTGACAAGATTTGTTGTGTTGGATTCATTGATACTTGAAAGAGTTGGAAATTCAAGTTTTTTGTCCATGCTCATAGGTCGTTGTTTAGGTGTCTCTCCATGAAGATGGATTATTTATTATTAAAAAAAAGTCAGTCTACTTAAATAATTTCCATGGTTCCTCTACATAGGATCTTTCCTAGAAATCAGTCTATTTGGTTTGTTGGTTGTTTAAACTATGGTAAATCTTGAATCTTGATACATTTCAAATGATAAGAAGATTAGAAAGTAGTCTATTCACCGGTATCATTCAAAAACAGTTGAAGGTGCAACTGCTGTTGGAGCCATTGGTGATCACAGTATTGGAGAACCGGGAACTCAAATGACGCTGAAACCCTAGCTTTACTGGAATAGCTTTCCACTTTGCTGGGGTTGCAAGTATGAGTATCCTTACGCCGCCTCTATTGTTGGATAGTGGCCTTGAGCCCTATCCTTCCTCTTTTAACAGCAACAAGGATTCTGCAGTTATGAGATCGAAACAGGAAATAAGTTACAAATTAATGTTTCCGTTTGCATTCTTACCATAAATCTCCTTGCCATAACTCGGCGGGATAGGGCAGTGATAAACAAGCAAGACATGGTTCAACAGTCAACAGGGAAAAGATAAAGAGCTTTCGAGTATGCCAAACAACTTGTGCATTATACTCCAAATGAATGTTCAAGATAGTTGACCAACTTTCTATTACAGACAAAGGAAAAAACAACTAAACAAAATTTCCAAATGACATAGGGAGACAGTATCTTCTTAGCACAAAACATAAAAGACTATTCAAAACTATATTTAAAAACCAGATATTAAGATATATGGATGTAGAAATACGAACAATATGAGGAAGAGAAACAAGGGACACGATGTTACGTGGAAAACCCTCAACACGAGGGAGAAAAAACCACGAAAGAGGAGGAGCTGGTGCCCACTAGCCGCCAGACTCTCTCTCTCCTAATAATTTCATATCACAAGAAATTAGGGTTACACAGATATAAGTATGCCCTAACAAAGCCATACTGGATCGGGTCCAGACCCGGACCCATACACAAAGATCCGTCAACACTCCCCCTCAAGCTGGGCATACATATCAAACATGCCCAACTTGGATACATTTCTCTCAAATGAAGCTGAAGGAAGAACTTTTGTCAAAACATCTGCAGTTTGGTCCTNTTTCAACATGCTTTGTTCTGTCATGTAGAACAGGATTGTTGGCTAAGTTGATGGCAGACTTGTTATCGCAATACATCTTCATTGGTCCTTCAGTTTCTATCCCAATGTCAGTCAGTATTATCTTCAACCACAGTAACTCTGACACTCCCATAGCAACTGCCCTATATTCTGCCTCTGCGCTAGATCTAGAGCAAACCTCTTGTCTCTTGCTCCTCCATATAACAAGGTTTCCTCCCAAGTAAACACAGTACCCTGTAGTAGATCGTCTGGTATCAACACAACCTGCCCAATCTGCATCAGAATACCCCTCGATCTCCACAGTCTCTTGTTTCACATACAGAAGTCATTTGCCAGGATTTTTCTTCAGATAGCAAAGTACTCTGTCCACAGCCTTCAGGTGTGCATCAGTTGGTGCATGCATGAATTGACTCAGAACATTCACTGCAAAAGTAATATCTGGTCTTGTGAGGGTAAGATAGATCAACTTCCCAACCAGACGTTGATATCTTCCCTTGTCTGCTTCACAGAGAGGCTCCACATCTCTAAGACTCAACTTGTGCCCTGTGTCAGACGGGGTAGGAGCAGGTCTACATCCCAGTTTACCAGTCTCCTTCAGCAAATCAAGTGTGTACTTCCTTTGGTTTAGAATAAGGCCAGTGCTAGATCTAGCAATCTCCATCCCCAGAAAATACCTCAACTTACCAAGATCTTTGAGATCAAACTCAGTAGCCAGTAACCCTTTTAGTTTGATAATCTCCTTCTCATCATCTCCTGTGACAATCATGTCATCCACATAGACCAGCAAGAGAGTAACCCTACCTCCCTTCTTCTTCACAAACAGAGTGTGATCTCCATTCCCTTGCCTGTACCCATGATATAGCATTACTTGTCTCAATCGTTCGAGCCATGCTCTAGGCGATTGCTTAAGACCATATAAAGCCTTTTTTAGTTTACAACATTTCTCTGGTTCTTCATATCCTGGAGGTATATGCATGCAAACTTCTTCTTCTAGGTCACCATTAAGAAATGCATTCTTGACATCTAGTTGATACATTTTCCACTCTTTCACCACAGCAAGGGACATAATCACTCTCACTGTCTTCATTTTTGCTACAGGAGCAAAGGTTTCCAAGTAATCAATCCCATATTTTTGACTGAATCCCTTGGCCACAAGACGAGCTTTATATCTCTCAACACTCCCATCTGGTTTGTACTTGATAGTATACACCCACTTGGATCCAATTAAATGCGTAGCCTCTGGAATCTTCACCACTTCCCAAGTCATATTTCTCCTCAAGGCATCCATCTCTTCGTCCATTGCAACAGCCCACTTGGAATCACTTTCAACTTCAGCAACAGTCCTGGGAATCACAGCCAAAGAAAGAGAAGAGACAAAACACTTGTAGTCATTTCCAAGTCTGGAATAAGATACAAAATTACTAATGGGGTGTTGAGTACATGACCTGACACCCTTTCTCAGGGCAATGGGAAGGTCTTCATTCGTCTTTTCATCCTCACCAAGAATCTCCACGCTAGGACTTGGTTCATCCAGGGAAGGAGTGGCATTGGGATTGGAAGTAGTCACCTCTGCCTGAGTACCTCGTCTAGTGTAGACCTGTCCAAACAACCGAGGGGCTCCTTCTTTCTCAATGCTAGTGTTACACCCTTCCTCATTCTCAGGCACATCAACAACCGTAGGTGATGTATCTTTCCTGTAGTCCAAAAAATCTGTAAATTGGAGTGCCTGTCTCTGAGAATACTCTTCCCTGCCCACAGACTGCTCCCCCTGAAGAGGATTCTTAGCAAAGTAAGAGGCATGCTCCATGAAGGTAACATCCCTCGTAACATAAACTCGGCCAGTAAGGGGATCGACACATTTGTATCTTTTTTGAGTAGAGGAGTAGCCAACAAAAACACCTTTAATAGACCTGGGATCAAGTTTCTTGACAGTTGGACTGTGATCATGTATAAAGCATACACACCCAAAAACACGAGGAGGGAGGAGAAATGGTGGACGACTACCAGGAAGTAGTGAGTGGGGAGTCCTACCATTCAGAACACGACTGGGCATGCGGTTAATGAGATATGCACTAGTAAGAACAACATCACCCCAATAATGTTTGGGAAGATTTCTCTGAAACAAGAGTGCCCTAGTGACATTCAGAAGCTGACGATTTTTTCTTTCAGCCACCCCATTTTGAGGAGGGGTATAACTACAAGAAGTTTCATGAACAATCCCCCTTTGTCTAAGAAACTCTTCAACCGACTGACACATGTATTCACGGGCATTATAAGATCAAAAAGTTTTAATATTTGCACCATATTGGGTTTGCACAAGCAGAATAAAAGTTTCAATAATATGAGGGACCTCACTGTGGTCTTTCAACAAGTACACAAAAGTGGCACGAGAGAAATCATCAATGAAGGTAATGAAATATTGAAAACCTTGACGGGTATGAATTCCCGAAGGCCCCCACACATCTGAATGAATCAATGAAAATACTTCATTAACACAACTAGTAGAAGGAGGGTACGAAGCCCTCACATGTTTGGCAAGTTGACACACATCACAAGAAATGGAAGACAAATCCGAAGAGGAACACAAGTCTGGGAACAACTCTTTCAAAATGCTAAATGGCAAATGCCCAAAACGTTCATGCCAGTACATAAAGGACTGAAGACAATCTTCTCTTCTCTTATCTGTCTTGCGGATCGTTGTCATCAAGGCAGTAGCCACACGTAAGGGAAGATGATATAAGCCATCAGAAGCCAAACCAATCCCAATCCTCTTCCCTGTCACCAAGTCTTGCAAAACATAGCGATCGGCAGAGAAAATAAGTTCACAATTCAATTCTTTAGTGAGTCTACTGACAGACAAGAGATTCAAAGGAAAATGTGGAACATGTAAAGCACCCTGCACATGGAATTTGTCCAACAAGGACAAAGTTCCTTCGCCAGCCACACAGGTAGAGGAACCGTCGGCAAGAGAAACACGTTCCCTTCCCGATGACAACTTATACTCATGAAACAATTTTGGATTACCTGTCATGTGATGAGTAGCACCACTATCGACAATCCACTCCCCCACAGAAGAGTTACCTTTATCTCCAATAACTGCAAGAGCTTGATTAGCCTTAGTTTCTTCTGATGGCTCGGTATGATTGATATCAAGTTTGCCCAAGTACGCCCTTATCTCACGAAGCTGATCAGCCGAAATAGAAAGCTTTTCACCACTGGGTTTGGGCACCTCAGTCATAGACATCTTCCCACTAGAAGGCCGTCCTCTGGTACCCTTTTTTTCTGGATGGAGATCCCAACAATAGTCCACGGTATGACCCATCTTCTTGCAGTGTGTGCATCGACGAAGGGATCTAGTCAAGTTTCCAGAGCCACGACTCACAACAGCTGACCGCTCATGAGAGGGCACAAGATCCCTCTTGCCTGCATTTGTCACAAGCCTCCTCTGTTCTTCTGCTTCAACACACGAGTATACATCTTCGATACTGGACACCTCGCCAGAATTCAGAATCTGACTCCTAACACCTTCAAACTCATCATTTAATCCAGCCAAAAAAAGAAACACCCTGTTTTTCCATTCTTGGGCAACATGAAGTGCCTGATCTTGCAGACAATGCCACGGGAGATCAGAATGATAATCAAGTTCTTCCCACTTGGCTTTTAAAGCCCCATAGTATTCTGCAACAGAAGAGCTCCCTTGACGGAGGTTATAAACAGTCATCATTACTTGGTACGTGCGAATGTCCGTTTTCTTCTGGCCATACATTTGCTCTAGGACCACCCACATGTCCCGTGCAGTCTTCTTCCGAAGGATCAGGGGCTGAATGTCGGGGCTAACAAAGTTGACAATCCAAGTTTTCACTTGATTATCCTCAAGGAACCAAGTGCGCCACACACCACTGGTTCTTGCTGGTTCAGGATTGCTCCCGTCGATATAGGTCATGCGATCGCGAGCAGCAATCCCCATAGTCATAGCCGGTGACCACAAGAAATAGTTTTCCTTTGTAAGGCGAAGATTAATGACCTGCATGGGTACATTCTCAACTCTAGCAGCCCCAATTTCAGTTTGATTGACACTCGACGAGGAGGAGGCTGCCATAATGACCAGCCGGCGCGACAACAAGTGCAAACCAGGAAACAGGGACCAGCAACAACGGAACAACAGACAGGGCCAGGCAGACTGAGCAGGCAGCGGGTAAACAGCGGGCAAAGAACAGCCACCGTGACTGCGGCGGAGCAGACAACCAGGCAGACTGAGCAGGCAGTGGGCAAGCAGAGGCAGACTCGTCCAGCGTCCAGAGATCGCTGGAACCTGGTCGCAGGAATCTGACGGAGGCAGAGGCAACCGACAGGCAGGTAGGGCGGTGCTGGATAGGCAGAGCAGATGCAGACGCTGGGAGCGAGCGCCGGAAAGGAACCAAGGCAGCGAGGGTCGCCGGAGCCGGACAGAAGGTCGCCGGAGCAGAACAGAGGCTGGTCTGTTCTGCGCCGGAGCAGACGGGGAGGAACAAACCGTCTGGCGGAGCTGGATCCAACAGAGAAGACGTCGGACGTTGGGCGGAGCTGGGTCCAAGAGAGACAGAGGCGTCTGGCGGAGCTGGGTCCAACAGAGACAGAGAGATAGAGGCGCTGGACAGAGGCAGAGAGACGTCGCACAGATTAGGCGTCGGGCGGAGGTGCAGGCGGAGCCAGACGGAGGAGCAGGCGTCGGGCGGATGCACAGGCAGAGCCGGACGGAGGCTCAAGCGGCGGGCGATGAGCAGTGAACAGTGCTGCAGTGAACAGTGGCGTCGGGTGAGGCTGTAGGCACGATCGTCGGGCGTGAACAGCAGTGAACAGTGGCGTCGGGTGAGGCTGCAATCGTCGGGCGTGAACAGTGATGAACAGTGTCGGGTAAGTGATGAACAGTAACGGGTAAGGGATGAACAGTAACGAGTATGGGATGAACAGTAACGCCGAAACTTCACGGCTCTGATACCATGTAGAAATACGAACAATATGAGGAAGAGAAACAAGGGACACGATGTTACGTGGAAAACCCTCAACACGAGGGAGAAAAAACCACGAAAGAGGAGGAGCTGGTGCCCACTAGCCACCAGACTCTCTCTCCCCTAATAATTTCATATCACAAGAAATTAGGGTTACACAGATATAAGTATGCCCTAACAAAGCCATACTGGATCGGGTCCAGACCCGGACCCATACACAAAGATCCGTCAACAATGGACATCCATACTTTGGAAAAATCAGTAGTTGATTGGGAACGTAAATGCATAATACATGCACATGCAAAAGACAAAAAGATGTCAAAGAAACGGATATATCAAAACCTTCAACAAAGCTGGTGTTGGCAGGTCAATTGGATCTGCCCTCTCCACCTCAGTGCCGCCGCCCTTTTCCTAAGCTTCCTTCCTGTTGCGTTAAGCACGCGAACGTCGAACATCAGTGGCAATCATTGCTAGCATTGAATGGCAGCAGAGCCGCCTGATTCCACATCTCCCTACAGTAGTCAAAACCACACCAAGATATTAAATGCAATTAGATTCAACTGTATCGCTGCTTAAAGAAGAGATGACACTCGACGACAAGCAAGCAGGCTGATGAGAGAGACAGAGGGGGACACGTGGAATTCGAGAGAAAGGTTTCTTGGAGAAGAATTTCAGGAGGAAGACTCGCGGAGAAAAATTTGCTTCCAAATCCCACAACACCTTAAATTCCAAGAGCGCCGCTTCAACCAAGCAACATGAGGCATTGATATTTCAGGGAAGGGAAGAAGTTTTCAATTCTTCGAATTGCGACCTCATGAAAAGCACAATGAACTAACGAAGAAGATGAAAGGACGTCTACCAGTTCGGTACTTCAAGCCACGCAAGAAGCAGAAATCGAGAAACCGCCATGACTAGTCGTTTGGGTTTTCTCGGAAAACTCGGCTAATAAGGAAGGCATGATGATGCTTATATCCCCACACAAGAAACAAAAAAAAAAAAGTAAAAGAGGCCCTCTCCACCTCAGTGCCGCCGCCCTTTTCCTAAGCTTCCTTCCTGCTGCGTTAAGCACGCGAACGTCGAACATCAGTGGCAATCATCGCCAGCATTGAATGGCAATAGAGCCGCCTGATTCCACATCTCCCTATAGTAGTCAAAACCACACCAGGATATTAAATGCAATTAGATTCAGCTGTATCGCTGCTTAAAGAAGAGATGACCCTCGACGACAAGCAAGCAGGCTGATGAGAGAGACAGAGGGAGACACGTGGAATTCAAGAGAAAGGTTCGTTGGAGAAGAATTTCAGGACGAAGACTCGCGGAGAAAAATTTGCTTCCAAATCCCACAACACCTTAAATTCCAAGAGTGTCGCGTCAATCACGCAACATGAGCGATTGATATTCCAGGGAAGGGAAGAAGTTTTCAATTCTTCGAATTGCGACCTCAAGAAAAGCACGATGAACTAACGAAGAAGAAGAAAGGACGTCTGCCAGTTTGGTACTTCAAGCCACGCAAGAAGCAGAAATCGAGAAACCGCCATGACTAGTGGTTTGGGTTTTCTCGAAAAACTCGGCTAATAAAGAAGGCAGGATGATGCTTATATCCCCACACAAGAAACAAAAAAAAAAAGTAAAAGAGGCCCTCTCCACCTCAGTGTCGCCGCCCTTTTCCTAAGCTTCCTTCCTGCTTCGTTAAGCACCCGAACGTCGAACACCAGTGGCAATCATCGCCAGCATTGAATGGCAGCAGAGCCGCCTGATTCCACATCTCCCTACAGTAGTCAAAACCACACCAGGATATTAAATGCAATTAGATTTAGTTGTATCACTGCTTAAAGAAGAGATGACCCTCGACGACAAGCAAGCAGGCTCATGAGAGAGACAGAGGGAGACACGTGGAATTCGAGAGAAAGGTTCGTTTTAGAAGAATTTCAGGACGAAGACTCGTGAAACAAAATTTGCTTCCAAATCCCACAACACCTTAAATTTCAAGAGCGCCGCTTCAATCAAGCAACATGAGCGACTGATATTCCAGGGAAGGGAAGAAGTTTTCAATTCTTCGAATTGCGATAGAAAGAAAAGCATGATGAACTAACGAAGAAGATGAAAGGACGTCTGCCGGTTCGGTACTTTATGCCATGCAAGAAGCAGAAATCGAGAAACCGCCATGACTAGTGGTTTGGGTTTTCTCGAAAAACTCGGCTAATAAAGAAGGCAGTATGATGCTTAAATCCCCACACAAGAAACAAAAAAAAAAAAGTAAAAGAGGCCATGTCCACCTCAGTGCCGCCGCCCTTTTCCTAAGCTTCCTTCCTGCTGCGTTAAGCACGCGAACGTTGGACATCAGTGGCAATCATCGCCAGCATTGAATGGCAGTAGAGCCGCCTGATTCCACATCTCCCTACAGTAGTAAAAACCACACCAAGATATTAAATGCAATTAGATTCAGCTGTATCGCTGCTTAAAGAAGAGATGACCATCGACGACAAGCAAGCAGGCTCATGAGAGAGACAGAGGGAGACACGTGGAATTCGATATATACACTATCCTGCCATGTAACTTTCTTTCAGAATCAAACCTTCGCGATTTTCTTAGAGTAAGCCAGTCACTGTCACGCTCCTCACGACTCTATGAGCGGCCGAGGGCATAGGCGATTTTCTTATTGTAAGCTAGTCACTGTCACGCTGGCCCCTCGACCACTCTATGAGTGGCCGAGGGCATAGTCTCGTTCTTTCTTGAATTTTTTTTTTTTTGCAGTTTTTGTAAGAGAATGGTAAAAATGGTAAGTACCATTTTGGGTGGTCACCCACCCGCTTGGTACTTAAGTGCTAGGTATATATGAATAGGGAACAGTTTTAGTCGTTTAACCTTTTTCAGATTAGTGGTTAGAAGAAAAATAAAAATTTTAAAAACAATGGGTCTGTATTAGTTTACATAGTTTACACATTTTTCTTATTGTTTTTATATCAATTACGGTATTATCTACCACCTATCAATTTTGTTGAATGTCTCAATAAAATAGTGAAAGTTCCTTCATAACAGTTAGGCATCCTTGAAATAATTTTCCAATTTTTTAGAACCCATATCTAATTGGGGTTAGGGTGCATATCAACCCAATGTTGTCAATGTCGGCGCACCGTGTCAGTCCTCTATGCAGTGCGGGAATGCATATCGGCCAAATTAGTCGATGTTTACATGAAATAATATTTATAAAAACTTATTGCGATATTTAATAGGTCTCAGAGTTCACACTTTGTCGTACCTAAATCATGAAATTGATCAAAACTTGCTACATGTTTGTCAAAATCATAGCTCAAGTTAGAGAGTATTTTCATACGAAGTTGACTAGGTTTAAAATAAATCATCTCCATTCTTCGCTATAAACCAATTAGCATATTGGATCTTGGTCTTCATGTGTGACTTTTCTTTGTCCATATTCAAATATAAATATGTGAATATTTTCTAAAAACTATTTTTTTAAATATTATTGAGCAATTCAGTTAAATGGGTGAATTGACCGATTCACCGAATCGGCAGCTTCACCGATTCTGTCACAAACTGATTTCGTGTGTTTGTCTAAAAAGGTGCACACTTAAATTGATTTGGATTTGAATTGTGTGTTCTTAATTTTGAACTAAAAGTAACGACTAGCCAATTAGCATATTGGATCTGGGTCTGTACACAAATTAACCATGACAGAAAGGGTGGTTGATCATAAAAGACTATCAAACCTCGAGTGGGTCATGCTGACGCTAATAAAGAATTCAGGGAACTAAATCCCAATGAGATTCCACCTATCCAAGTCTATCATTTTAGGGAATGACTTAAGAGTTTGATCACTTTCAGGGTAAGCAGTGGAGACTCACTGCGTGACTGCTTAGGAGGAAAACACAAACATTCATAATCTTTTGGCCAAAGTGCATTTGGAAAACAACATGTTTTCGAACAATTTGGAATCTATGTTCTATGATTTGACAAAAGAAGAATTCATAATCAATTTTATTTGCTAAGAAAACTTAGCTATTTTCCAAAAGTTGATCATAATTTCAACTCATGAATCATCTAGAGTTCACAATAAAGAACTCAATTTCAATCTTCAAAATCCTTAAAGTTCACAATAAAGAACTCAATTTCAATCTTCAAAATCCTCAAGAATTGTGGCACAAAAACAAAAGTTTTTGAACCAACTTGAAAACCCTCAAATCTTCAAATTCATTCATTCAAAAATGAATTTTGGTTCTTGAATCCAAAACCTCAATGCACAAGCATATAGGATTTGCATCAATAACTAGTACATGATCCAAATGATTCTTAGTCCTTGGTCTAATTATCCCTGTTAAAGGCGGCAGGAACGGTTGGACCTCGTACCGACGGGCGGATCCCTTTCTCTTAAAAATTTTCCTCAAAACCCTAATTTTAAAAGAATTTTGCTGACCCACATTTCGACCTCTTTGCAAAAAGAGTGGGGCGCGAACACTATGATAATATTTTAATAGGACAATAACATTCTAGAGCATACCATCAGCAAGATCTCTTAAGCAAGGGACGAGTTTGGTTAATGCAGAATTCAAGTATGAATCATCACCAGATTTTATTAGGTACCCAAAAGAACTTGTGAGATCAATTTTTCCTTTTCAGAGCAAAAGACTACAGCTGCACTAGATCATGTCTGTCAGATTCTTGAAGTAACAGAAAGCAATTAAGAATAGGTTTGTTGGGTCGTTAGACCAATTTTTCCAATTTAGCTCACGATGTCATGGGAAATTAGACCAGAGGAAGGAAGTAGATGATTACTTAATCCTCCTCATACATTCTTTTGATACTTCCCTTTTAACTCCAACCATGAACTGGTAAATTAACAGTAAGAGCTTGTTGGACGGGCATGATGACACCAACTGGCATCACGTGCTTTTGGATGTCCGCCATGAAAGCACAGTTTGATCAGGTGATCAATTAGGCAGGCAAATTCGATAAACAATTTGTCTTGGTTGCTCCCATGGCGAGACCCCTTTCTGGCAGATCATAATATCTCAGCAACTGCTTCACGCCTTGCAGATATTGTGGACTTTGATACACCAGCCATAATCCACAGTGCCTGTTGTGGATATTCTTGTAAAACAATAGTAATGATATGCTTAACCAACCTCACAACTTCTTCATTCTGGTGATAGATTCTCGACACCAACTGCGAGAGAGCGGTCAACCATTGATATGTTGGTAAATCCTTAAGGCACCCACGCATAATGCTTGTTAGAATATACTGTAATAAGGAACCGGGTCCAGATATGGACCCGGTCCTGTGGGGTGCGGGTACCGAGGCTGACTCGGTACCCTAGGCGGCACTTCTTCTCTCCCTCTTTATATTTGTCACTTACATGTAATCGTTGAGTTAAGTGAAATAAGTGAAATAGAATTTTCTCTCTCCTACGGTCGCGGTTGTGCACCTAGGTAGAGCTTCCCGTGGTTTTTTTCCACATACATCGTGTGTTCTTCTTCTTCTTCATCTTTGTGGTTTGTGTTTCTACATGGTATCAGAGCCATCGAAGTTGGAGAAGAGAATCTTTCGTGGATCGTTCGTCGTGGAAGTTGCCGTCGCCCGACGCCATTGAAGTTCCGGCGTCTATTTTTGTTGCCTGGATCGTTTGCTGCCACTACACTTGTGACGTCGCCCTGCTCTGCCGCCGACGTCCTTCTTTCTGCCACCGTTTGCCGTTGCCGCTGCCGTTGGAGTTTCTGCGCCGCCACCGTCCGAGCTCTCTCTCTGCGCCGCCATACGGCTTCCCTACGCCACCGCTGTAGAGATCTTCTGCGCCGTCCAGCACCGCCGTCGCCGGTGTGTTCCGTCCAGCAACGCTGCCGCCATCGCTGTTCCCAGCGCTGCCGCCGTCCAGCACCGCCGCCACCGGTGTGTTCCTTCTGCTGTCGTTCTTGCGTTTTTCTGCGCCACCGCTGCCCCCATGGTCGCCGCCGCCACTGCTGCCGGTGTTGTCGTCTTGCTTCCCGGAGATGAAGGGAGATATGCGTGCTTAGGCGCTTCCTAGGCTTGCCTCCCCCTATTCACGTCACTTCCCAGGGGTTTTTTGCAAATCCGGTGAAGTGCATCCGCCTCTTACCTGTTATATCTTGTTTGGTTGATCTTTGATTTCATCTTTTTTTTGGCGCCCACCGTGCAAGGAGAGGTGGCTGGTCCGTAACTTGGTAGAGGACATAAAGGAGGAGAGGAGCATAACTTGAGGATTGCCTCAACGTCCGCCGGCGCTCCGGCGATCGCATCCCCCTTTCCTTACGAAAGACCGGGGTTAAATTGGTCTTACGGGTGAAGGCTTTCCTCATATCGAAGTTGATTTTCTATTCACTTCTATACCCTGATACTTGTTGGCTTTCCCTCTTGCATCGTGATTCCAGCAAGGAGAACGTGTGGTGCAACCTCTACCCGTGGGAGATTGCAGCCCAAGAGAGAGTAGGAATCGCTTCCGTCGAGCGACATCGACGATTGTTTCCTCCAATCGACTTTTTGTTCACTCTTGGGGTTGATTGGGAATCCGGTGACGATATTACCTCTCTCTTTATCGTTCTTTTCTAAATAGAACTTGATTTTTCTCTCGTTCTTGTTATTCTATCCAAGGATATTACTGCCCGTTGGTGCTCATCTGTTTTTTCCGCGCGCGGGTGACCTACGGCGTTGTCATTCTTTCGTCGCCGTCAGATTTGCCGCTCCTTGTCATGTTGTCTCTTGTGCCAGTGAAGGGTTTCCCGGTGTTGTTTTTGTCTTTGTCTCTCTTTGGTGACCGTGATGGCTAAAAAGATGCCTCCCAAGGTCGGTGATTGGATTGTTGATAGCAGAGCTACGCATCATATGACAGGGGATCCTAAGATGTTTCAAGAATACAAATTGTCTTCCGGGCAACAACGCGTGTCTATGGCTGATGGGTCTTCTATTTCTGTGGCTGGGAAAGAGAGTTTGTCCCTGTTGAACAAATATCTTCTTCAGAATGCTCTTCATGTTCCCAATATTCCAGTGAATTTGTTATCTGTCAGCAGTATTACCAAAGAACTCAATTGCAATCTAATATTCTCTGCTGATCGGTGTTTTCTGCAGGACTTGATGACGGGGACGAAGATTGAGATTGGTTCGGATATTGATGGACTCTACAGACTGCCCGTGCAGCTTGCTTCTGCTCTTATTTCAGCCACTAGTGGACAGTTGTCAGGTGTGGAGGACAGATCTACCATCTTGCGATGGCACGAGCGGCTTGGACATCTCCCGTTCCAGTTGATTAAGAAGTTGTTTCCTCGTCTTTTTACCTCTGTTTCCTTGGACTCCCTTACCTGTGAAGTGTGTCAGTTGTCTAAGCATGTTAGGGCCTCGTATCCTATTTCATCCAATAAAACCAGTCGTCCTTTTGCTTTGGTTCACTCTGATGTTTGGGGTCCTTCGGGAGTACCCACTTGTCGTGGTTTCCATTATTTCATGACTCTTATTGATGACTACTCTCGGTGTACGTTCGTGTATTTGTTGAAAGACCGTAGTGAAGTTCCCGGCGTTGTCAAAAACTTCGTTGCATTTGTTGAAACTCAATTCCAGACCTCTGTTCAGGCCTTTCGTACTGACAATGCTCGAGAGTATGTCTCCCAATCCCTTGATGACTTCTTGCGAAGCAAGGGTATTATACATGAAACATCCTGTAGCTACACACCTCCTCAGAATGGCGTGGCTGAAAGGAAGAACCGTCATCTGTTAAACGTCA
>JAANDH010001616.1:3728-39889 GCA_011799765.1 Nymphaea thermarum | reverse complement strand
GATTCCTTAGATCTCTCTCTCGTTGAGATTTACAGAATTTCATTCCATTGTCAGCATCTTTATTTCTTGCACATAATGGTGTGGTGGCTGGCGGTTTTCCTTGTGCGTGAGATGTGGAGGGCGTTGATTTCTCTTGAACGTGAGTTGGTGCCTTAATGATGGAAGGAGCAATAACCGTTGGAGGAGACGCCAGTAATTGTTGATGTGCTGATTTGAAAAGTCTTGGCATCGATTGCTGAAATCATGCCTTAGCATTGTCCGTTGGTGCCGTTGGAACCATTGGTGCGTTATCAACCCGGACACTCAAATCTTTGAATATGTTGACGGGAAATATGCCATGCTGGGTGCCGCTATGCCTGGGCATCGGGCCGGCACGTTGGGCCGCTCATTCTGGCCCGGGCCGATAGCCCGTGTCTCGGCCTAGGAGCGGCTCGGCCGGCCCACCCTCCCGACCTCGACCCCCTTTCCCTCGCCCTGTGGCGCCCTCCCGACCCCTTCCCCACCCCTCTGGCTACGGCCTTTGGGTCCCCGCCGACAGCCCACATAGAGGAGAGGGGGAGCAGCGATGGCGAGGGAGACAGAGGGGAAGTGGAGAGGGAGACAGGAAGGGAGAGAGGGAGACGGGAAGGGAGAGGGGGAGTAGAGAGGGAGACATGAAGGGAGAGCAGAAGGAGAGGGAGGGGGAGCTGGAGAGTGAGAGGGGGAGAAGAGAGGGAGACGTGAAGGGAGAGCAAAGGGAGGGAGGGGGAGCTGGAGCAGAGGGAGAGGAGGAGAAGAGAGGGAGCAGAGGGAGAGGAGGAGAAGAGAGGGAGACGTGAAGGGAGAGCAAAGGGAGGGGGAGCTGCAGCAAAGGCCATAAATTTTTCCAGATTTTTTTTCGTAGCAAGAGTCAATGTATAATTTTCAAAAAAATTTATTGGAAGCCAAGTATTTTGGAAAATTTTATGTGGTAGATTTTAATTTTTTTTTTTCAAAACTAAGGGGTTACAGCCTCCGCTCCCCTGATTATGTAGTTTAAATTTTTAGGTCAATTTTTTTTTCCAAAACTTCAAAATAATTTCAAATTAAACCATAACGTGAGAGAATAACTTTGCAAACCTTTAATTTCTAAAATCATTAGGCGTTGTTATTAACTCTAAACTATCAATATTAAAAACAAGTTAAATTAAACCATCAAACGGACCTTTCTTAAAAAGTAGAAAGTACAAAAGTCTTTTAAAATTTCTAAAACACCTCATTCAGATCATGACATGGACCGGTTGGGTAGTATATCACGTCATCACACAATGCAACAACTTTATCATTATTCCAACATATTCATGATCACTTGAAAAATAATAAATGGGGATGAGAACTTGGAGAAATTCTCAATATAATGTCTATCCTAAGGTTATATATGGTTAGCAATTTAAAATTTAACTTACATTACTAAGGCATGAAAGCATGAGATTTTGTAGTTGATGGTAACATCAATTATGCACATGGAAAATAAAGTATTTCACATTAATTAGTACTCGCACTACAGTCATCAAAATTATATGTCTGAATGTATAAAATATTAATTATCTGTTAGCATGATTACAACCATTATTGTCAAAAATCGACAGCACTATGTGAGTTGTGACCCTCCTGGCATTGGTTTATTTACATAACATCACTTTTTTTATACAATATATATAAGTACAACCAAAACATCAGTAGCATAAACAACTCATATGTTAGTACATAACTTATAGATGAACTACTAACTCTCTTCGTCCATTGAACCGGCTCTTAAAAAGGCAAGTTGAGTTCCCAACATTTGGTATCAAAGCAATCCAAAAATGATGCCTTTGAAATTAATTCCCGCGAGGGAACCATCTTAGAGTGTGACTACTGACAAGTGCCCTTTCTAAGGAATGTTAGGATCCTGGTGATCCATCCAGTGGCACTCATTTGAAGTGTCGCAGATTATAGACAACAAAAATAAAAAGTTGCTTACAGAATCCTGCAAAGCAAATACCGATGTCTGCAGAAAAGAGTTACAACCACAGCGCATTGATAAAGACAACAATTCATAATATTTGGAAATGGAGAGTGACAAAAAATAAAAAATAAAAAGAAAGAAAGGGGCTACCGGAGCAGCCTCAGTGCTCCCTACCCAGCCACCATTGATACTTGAATTAAATAAAACCAGGGTATTTTTAAATCTTGAATTAAAAATTATTGGTATTTGGAAAACGACCATAATGTGTCGATACTTGGATTTTGGAATGGTCTGTGACTTGTATTTGGATCTGAAAATGGATCTAGCTCTCAGATTTGGAGCAAGATCAAAAGTTTAGAATTGTTAAAAAAATATATATTTAGATTTGGTTTTCGAATTTTGATCTAAAACTCATATTCGGTTTTCAATCTGAGAGTTAGATCTGGATTAAGGTAAAAACATTGAACTGGATATGAATTTGGATCTAGATCAAGAACTTGGAACCAATCAAGGATATGAATCTAAACTTTAGATCTTGGGTTCGGATCAGGTCTGAATTGATATGAAGGCACAAATTGAGATCAAATGAGTCTGGAATTGATATTTCAATCGTGGTCTAGATTTAAGCTTTGTTGTGGATCCAATTTTAGAATTTGGATTTGGATATAGATCCATTTGGTATGTGGTTTAAATCTACGGATCTATTTTGGATCTGAGGCTTGTATTTGGAACTAGATTTGGTTCTAGTGCTTTGATTTGGATCTAAGGCTGGGCTTTGGATCTAGATTTGGATCTTGGGACTTGTTTTAGGCTTCTGTACAAGTTTTTGAATTCGATTCCCAGTTTGAATTACAAAATAAGTCTAAATTGAGATTGGGCGTTGTGTCCAAAGTCTTAAATTATATCGTTAATAGTCAAATAAAAGAAAAAATTCACTTAAGAGAAATTGAAGTGTTGGAAGCCAAATTTTTTTGAAGTTTGTCGTAAAGTTATCACAAAAGTGTTCGAAAAATGCTAAATATAAAATTTTAAAAAATTTGGTGATGATTACAAGACAAAAGTTGAAAAGAAAACAAAACAAAAGGAAGGGGCAAAGGAGCAGCCTCCATGTTCCCTAACTAACCAGCACTGCTGGATCGCCTTTGGCTGGCAAATCGCATGGCTGAATGCAGATAGAGCTCCACCGTCAAGGACGACGAAAACAAGGAGGCGCCCCTTAGTAAGAAGGGATTTGTGGGATCTATGATTATCCGCCCGTACCCCTTAATTAAAACTCTCTATACATATAAAACATTTTGGCTCCGCCCTGTAGACATTGGATATAAGATATTTAAAACTAATGAATCTCAATTAAATATCGTTCCTTGACTTTCTTAATTAAATATCAATTTTTTTTTTTCTTGCCTGATTTTTTTTGAAAAGTTTCTATATGCATCCACGACACAACGCCCCACGCCATTGATGTTACAGAATGTCTGTGACGCTGATTGGAGACTGCGTCTGAAACAAGACACATCATCTGATCATCTGTTACTGTTAGGTGGATGTCAGCTTCATTATTTTCACCTACATGGCCCGCTGGCTTCACCAGTCCTTGGCATTATCCTCTCCACGCTCTCTCTCTCTCTCTCTCTCTCTCTCTCTCTCTCTCTCTCTCTCTCAAGAGCAGCCATCTCTCTAGCTGCCTCTTATTATTTTCTCTCCTCTCTTTTTACAAATCTACAAAGAGTTACTCAGTCTTTTCTTGCGAGAAAAGTCTCCACCATCAAGGCGTATGGGTTCGGGTGAGAATGATTTTGGTGCTTGCATCTCTTCTACCTTTGTTGGGATTTCTCCCCTCATGCATACACAAAACCAAATGTATATGCCATAAACAAAACAGGATCATGCTCATGCTAAATCATTGAATCAAATAAAACTTTAAACTTAAAGCGGAAGCGTACCTGATTCCATCTGAACAACTGGACGGTAGATCGCGGGGTAGGATCTTTCAAGGTCTTTGCGGCGCGCTTGAGGTCTCTCTCAGATGGGGAAGAGGAAAAACCCTAGACACCAACGTCTCAGACAACCATTGCACGACCCCGGGGACCACTACCATTTTATAGTGAGGACAATTACAGATTCCGCCCATCAAAGACTCCGTAATTGCGTACTGGTATCTATACATTTCATAATTACCCCATACCCTCTAAAATGACGTAATATCGCAAAACGCAATCACTTAAGCGGATATTTACTTTAAGATAGCCATAATGTCTGAAATTCCTCATAGACATATGCCGGCCCACCAAATGATCTTACAATCTCCCACTTGGGCCAAATATGTCTTTATTCATTCAGACATTACACAAAACCTTAGGAGCTCATAATTGCTATCTTATTAAACGTCATTTTTACCAATCTCGTCCATGACCATATCAACACAGAACCAAAGCGGCTTTCGCTATAATAAAATTAGCTAAACCTTCAATGATTACAAATGTTAACATAATCAATGACATAGATCTGATATGGATGTATAGCATGAGAATTACATGTAATGTGATTACAACATGTCTATTCCCAACTGGTCCAACTTTAAAACCTCATGGAGATCAAAAATACAAATACATAAGCACAGAATGGAACCAAAGAACTTTAAACTTTATTCTGCAGAAAACTGAATATGTGTCCATACATAAGAGCAAACAAAATACAAACTCTCACTAAACCTGCACATCATCCAAGGATAACACCCTATATGAACAACATGTTCGTGAAAGACCGTATGTGTTAAATCCTTAAAAAGCGGATCCGCAATAATGGAGTTTGTCCCAATATGCTCTAGACACCTAACCATTCTGTATCCTCTCTTTAACAGCCCAAAAACTTAATGTCGATGTGGTTCGACTTTGACAAACGGCTGTTATTAGAGTACATGATTGCTGAATTATTGTTACACAATAACCTTAGTGGTCTTTTTACATCATACATAATGTGCAGCCCCGTGACAAAATTCTGCAATCATAAAACCTAATTGGATGCCTCGTAACATACTATGTTACTGTCTAGGCACCAAGCAAAGTCAGAATTTGAATACCCAATGATCTCCCACTGGTCTGACTTCTTGTATGTGAGCATAAAACCATTTGTTCTTTGTAAGTACCTCAAAAACTGTTTTGGCTGCTTCTCAATGATCCATACCAGGATCACTTAAGTATCTGCCTAACAATACAACGATAAATGCAATATCCAGACGAGTACAAACCTGAGCATACATAAGTCTTCCCACAACAGATAAATAGGGAATCCTTTCCATTTTCTTAGATTCGATTTCACTTTTAGGGCACTGTTTGAGACTAAACTTGTCTCCTTTAGCAACTGGAGTATCTTCTGGTTTACAATCCTTCATGCCATATCGCTGACGCACATCATCAATGTAGGCATTTTGTGATAATCCAAGAATACCCCGAGAACAATCTCGAAATATTTGGATCCCCAATACAAAAGATGCACAACCAAGATCATTCATGTCAAACTTTATTGACAAAAAATTCTTAGTTTCATGCAATACGCCCACATCGTTACTTGCCAGCAATATATCATTGACATATAAAACCAGAAAGATAAATTTGCCCCTATTGAACTTTTGGTATACGCATTCATCAACCATATTAGTTTCGACACCAAATGAAACTATAACTTGATGAAATTTGTAATACCATTGACTGGAAAACTTGCTTTAATCCATATATGGATTTTCTTAGTGACACCTCTACTTAATTTTCTTGAGGTTGTTGAGTTTGTTCTTCAGTATGGAGATCGACATCATTGCCTTCTTCTGAATAGAGTGGACTCAGGTCCCTCTTCAAAAGCAGTGCTCCTAACCTTATCACCTCCCCAAACTCAATATTCTCAAAGAAATGAGCATTTTCTGTATCAAAGAAAGACTTACTGGATGGATTATAAAACTTATAACCCCTTAATGTTTGTTCATTTTCCCTTTAACATTAAAGTCTGCAAAATCAAGGGACTGAAGAATTCATTCGACATAAGTCTTTTAATTCTCTTTTCAGAGATATGTCTTAAGTGCCTATGCCATAACATAATAGAATTCTCATTTGTTAATTTCCGTTTAGTACCACTAGACGTAATATGCAAGGTTTCATTATATGAAGCAACCGTATCAAGCAAATAGAGGTTATCGCTACTTGACAAAGAACTAGTGACAGTTAAATTTGAATGCAGAAACGACTTAAATTTACTTCCTCCAAATGAACAATAATAACTAAATTTGTTCAGTAAGAAAATAACAACCAAATTCCGTCTAAAAGACAGTATTACATAAGTTTCTGTCAAATTCAAATAACAACCAGCCTTTAACAATAACCCAAAAAACTGCTATGGCTTCATTCTTCGCCTTCATGTCAGTGCCCACATAGATGATTATTTCAGCATCAATTGGCGTCCGACAATTTAGGCAGCCCTGCACAGAAACACTTATGTGAGTAGTAGCAACGAATCTACCCACAAGTGCCTTGGTACTGAAATTGAATTAACCTTAGAACAAACCAAAGTAAGAATCGTACCTTTCTTTTCACGCCATGCGTGATATTTAGTACAATCATTCTTCACATGACCTTCATCCTTGCAAAAGAAGCAGCCTGATTTGCCTTCCTTATGCTTCGTCTGTTTCTTAATGGATGCGTGATCAACTGCAATTTCTTTAGTCATCTTTCTTTTCTTACTTTTAGGCGCAGTAGCCAAGTGAGCACTTTCTATCCTATCATGCTTCAACCTCTCCTCTTCTTCCACACAGTGCGAAATGAGCTCATTAAGAGTCCATTTCTCCTTCTGACAGTTATAACTAACTTTAAATTGTCCAAACTGTGGTGGAAGAGAAAGAAGAACCATATGTACTATAAAGTCTTCGGGTAACCTCAGACCTAGCGCCTGTAATTTTGAAGCAAGATGAGATATTTCCATAATGTGCTCCCATATGTTCCCCTTACTTTTATACTTCAGCGTCACAAGTTTACTCAAAAGAGTGCTTGTTTCAGCCTTTTCATTTTTAGCAAAACGTTTTTTCAATCTCTTCAAGGAACGCTTTGGCACTAGCCTTTTCAGTAATAGAGCCCCTAAAATTTTCTGGGATTGATCTCTTCATGATCATTAGACACATGCGGTTTGAGCGTTCCCACCGTTCAAAGTACCGCTTATCCTCATGGGAACTTTGATCCGTTGGATGAGGTGGGCACGGCTCCCTAAATGCAAGGTCTAGATCCATACAACCCAGAACAATCATAACGGTTTCTTTTCAGTCCTTAAAATTCGAACCATTTAACTCAGGAATAGTTCTCAAATTTGCAGATATCATGGAAGCAGAACTCACTGTACAAAGAACAAAATACCAAACATGCTCACAATCAAAACATGTACAAGGATGAAATAACAAATATAAATGAATTTAAATACAACGGCCCAAATCCCATCACAAGGTACCGGCGCAACGCTAATATCCAATCTTTGGATTGAAATACTAACTGCAAGTGGTATCCTTAGTCAACAATGAATATAGATAATTAACCATGTCAAACAACGAGCCCATCTTTGGATTGACTCATTATTCACATGGAAACCTAAAAAATTATCACATATTCATTGTCCTGTATACTTAAGCCTGACCAAGAAACAATCCTCCTTTGGGCTGATCATTGCCCGCATGGATTAAGTATACTAACATCTAATGTTCAAAACAAGCAAATTCGTACAACATGGGTCACTTTGGCGACATAAAGTACAAACTTACTCATTTAAAACAACAGACATGGCCAAAGATCAAATTCATAATCCAAACATTCATCTAAAGTACACAAACAATTTTAATAACATGCAAAACATGATACATTAATTAAAATTGCATACAAAATTAAATCCAAAACCCAAATGATTCAATGATGTGATACATACAAAATTGTCTTACATGAATGCAAAACCTGATGCATAAACCAAATTAGATACAAATTTGCCTTACATTAAATCCAAAACCAAATCAGAAACAAAGGAGAAGGAGAGAAAAAGAAAGGGTTAGGATAGCTCGGGCGACGAAGGAGAAGGAGAGAACCAAGAAGGGCTAGGCAGCTCGATGGCGGAGATGGAGGAGAAAGGCAATGAAGATGGGGGCGGAGGTGGACGGACTGCGGAGGCGAGGAGAAAGGCAATGGAGATGGGGGCGGAGGTGGAGGAGAAGGAGATGGCGTTGCTCGAGGTTGGAGTCGGGGTCGTCGGGGGTGGATTCTGTCCTGTCTGTTCCAAGGGTAAGCACGGAACAGAATGGGACAAAAAAAGTATTTATACCTTTGTCTCGTCGTCCGTCCTGTCCAGCCTGTCTTGTGTCCAACGTTTGTTGAAAAAATTAACTAAACAGGACACGCGTGTCCTGTGGCCATCAAACGACCTCTTAGGTACAACTTTAATTTGCTGTGCGGTTGCCTGTCTTTGGACATGAAGAGTATCTCCTACCATGCCACATTATCTACTCTTGGTTTGTGGCGAAGGGGAAGTAAAATCTGATTAATATCGGAGAATGAAACATTCTTTGGTTTTGAAACCATAGGGAGAGTAAAATATCTTTCTGAAGTAGTGAAAAGAAAAAAAAATCGGCCCGGTCGTAGATATAGGAGAAGTGTAGATTTTTAACTAGCCACAGTACAAGTTCGGCTCGCTGAAATTGTTAAAATTGAACATGCAGAAAAGAAATCACTATGATACCGAACTTTAACGAAACCATATGCCCATGTTACTTATGTATGTTACCTTTAACAACCCAAACAACAAACAGTGGTAGTTAAATGAAAGGACACCAAACTTAAGAAGTGTATTTTTCTTCTACTTCCCAAACTTTGAACTTGTAAAATTTTCAGTATGATACTAATTACATACAACCGGCTGGTTAACAGTTTCCCATATTGTGTACTGTATTGAAATTTCTTCCCGTAAAATTTACTGATTGGTAAATTTTAAACGGTAAGCCTTTTCCTAGGTAGAATACGGCCAAGTTGAGAAAAACGGGAAAAAACAGTAAATTAAAAAAATAAAAACCCTTAAAATTAAAATAGTTTTAAAACACATAGAGTGTCAAATTTGTCCAAAAATATGTTGATATGAGGGTTGACAGTCAGTCCCAAAGGCAGCTTGCCCACCCAAGACTCGCCCAGTCTAAGCCTTCCCACTACATGTCTGCAAGTACTAGACAGGCTGATTCTGGAGAGTGATGGCCAGCCGGAGGACCAGCCTAGTCGTGCAGGCCACGCCTGGGCAATGCCAGGCCAGGCTGCACTAAGGCGCGCAGGCCTGGATTGGCCAGACCAGACTTGGTCAGCCTGTCATGTTAGCTATGGCCCCATAAAGGGTATTGTGGTATTTTTGTGAAATATAATGCCATTTTACTTAAATGAAAGGATATTTCGAGAAAACGAAGGGCATTTTGAGATATTTTCATGAAACAAGGGTATTTTGAGAATCTTGAATTGAAAACTATTGGTATTTGGAAAATGATCATAATATCTCGATACTTGGGCTTTGGAATGATCTGCGACTTGTATTTGGATTTGAAAATGGATCTAGCTCTCTGATTTGGAGCTGGATCAAAAGCTTAGAATTGATCAAAAATAATATATTTAGATTTGGATCTCGAATTTTGATCTAAAACTCATGGTTGGTTTTGAATCTCAGATTTAGATCTGGATTAAGGTAAAAACATGGAATTGGATCAAAATTTGGGTCTAGATCAAGAATTTGGAACCAATCAATGATATGAATCTAAACTTTGGATCTTGGGTTCGGATCAGGTCTGGAATAATATGAAGGCACAAATTGGGACCAAATGAGTCCAAAATTGATATTTGAATCATGGTCAAGATCTAAAGATCTGTGTGGATCCAGTTTTAGAATTTGGATCTGGATATAGATCCATTCTGTATGTGGTTTAGGTATCTATTTTGGATCTGAGGCTAGCATTTTGATAGATACTAGACATTGGATACAACGTTCAAAATATATAGACATTGGATACAACTTTCAAACTGGTGAAGTGTAAACAAAATCTAAACTGCATAGATACAACTTTCAACATATATAGACATTGGATATCAGATATTTAAAACTAATTATGATCCAAATCTGAATCTGATAGGAGGAGCTTACATTGAATCTGATCAGATATCGTTCCATGAATTTCCTAGTTAAATACCAAAGTTTTTATTTTTTTTCTTGTCTGATTTCTTTTGAAAAGTTTCTGTCGCATATGCATATGCAGCACAACACGTGACCGGATTAATGAACATGCACGAACAAGATGTTATAGAATGACTTTGGCGCTGATTGGAGACTTTGGCCCTTCTTACTGTTATGTGGATGTCAGCTGCGTTACGTGGATGAAGCTTGTAAAATACAAAGGTTTCTCCTTTATAGCTTCCAACCTACACATGCAATATGAGTAGGAGACATTTTAGCAGTTTTAAAAAATATTATATTTGTCTTTTGTAGTTTTTCACTTTTTTTTTTTATTTTTCATTTTTATCTTTCCAGTGTTTTCCTGTGAACATGGTGCACCAATACCGTGTGCTGAATATAACCAGGTTCGCAGATCTCGGTGTCTGCAATGAAACAACGTCCCTTTTCCTCTGTTTCTCTCCTCTTATCTCCAAGGCTAGCCGCCAGAAGCGACCAGCTATCTTCACCGGCCTTCTCATTATTTTCACTTTGTTCTGTCTCGCTGCTAACCGAGAAAGAGAAAGAGAGAGGTGTGTGAGCCTTTAGAGGGGAAAGACAAAGAAGGGATGCTACGGAGGGCGGTCTTGCATCTTTAGTAGTTGTCTAGTCCAAGAGGCAACCTTCATCATTGGGTCCACCCTCATTCATTCTCTCTCACTTTCGAAGAAGGTGGATCTCCAGGCCACGCTTATAAATAGATGATGGAGAAGGTCTCATTCTGCAGTGCACTCATCCAGTCTTCCTCCACCAGTTGCAGTTGCAGTTGCTGTTTACAATGAAGCGAGTTTCCCTTTCAATCCTCTTTCTTGCCCTTCTCTTGCTGTCCTCTACGGCTTTTGCACGTGTACCATATGAGAATAAGGGTATGTTTTCCTCATCTCTAGTCCTCATTTACTTCCGTTTCCTTTCAAAACTTTTAGTTCATCAAAAGTAGATCATAATCACCCTCTTGCAGCTGCCCAGGCTTATTTTGTGTTAATATTTATGGGCAATTATTCTCATTTACATATTTGTGCCCTTTTACATTTTGCTTGATGATTAGTATTTGGAGAGAATGATTTTCTCTTGATGTCAAACACGCACCTGCACCCCATGTTGCTTGATGTATAGTATAGAGAGAATGATTTAGATTAATCTGTGGTTGTTTTGTTTGATATTTGGGGTGAATTTCATATCATTTCGGTGCCAGCCAAAGTCCAAATATATGATAAAGTGTTCCAATATGTGAACATATAGGAATTAAAATAAGCTGATTGTGCTTGTGACGATTTTTTTTTTCTTTTTTGTATTGATAAAAAGCGTTGCAAAATATACATATTTGACAATAAATTGTTAGACCTTAGTTTTTAACGTAGAGCCCGCTTTTTGGTTGACTTTATAACATCGGCCGCTAAAAGAATATTAATTAAATTAAAACAAAGCCATCATTCTGCTGGTATGTTTATGGTAAGCAGGCCACTTGCCGGAACAACGTCACCTATATCGGTGCACCCAACAATGAGTTTTGACTATTCATTGCGGGTTAATTGACTTTTTATTTTTCATTTTTATCTTACCAAACCTTTTTTTTTTTCATGTGAGAACAAGAGGTACTTTTGTCATTAACACAAAAAGGCTTTGCTAATGGTGAATAATATATATGGATGCAGATGAAAACGATCAATCATTGGCATTTTCATGGAAACCAAAAGTGGGCTGGCTCAAGCATGTGCCCAAAGTAGAAAAAGGTATTTCCAGACTTTGCGATCAATGCAATTCCCGAGGCAAGAAATGCTGCGTTGGGAAAGGTCAATGGTGCTGCTCAGCAAAGGAGTATGCTGAGTTCGTAAAAGCTCACAGCGTCCCGCAGAACTGAAAACATCCTCCTCAGAGCGTCCCGCAGAACTGAAAGCTTCCTCCTCATCTCTGTTTTCGCTTATGATGATGATATTGGTCATTCATGGTGCTTCTCAATAAGAAAACATGCATGCTCGTTTCCTACGAGTAGAGCATGCAGGCAATTTGCTCATCCTAGCTCTCGTTGTTTACAACAACGTCTAATATGTACCTTCCTCTGTTGCCCTTCCTCTGTTGCCAATGAATTTAGCTTTTCTTTTTCTGTGCAATGATAAATTTTATATATATATATATATATATATATATAAGTTTTGGTTGGGTAGGCTGAACACACTTATCGTGACAAATTTCAGTAGCAGGTTAAGAAAAAAGCCATGCAGCGACATACATTTTTTGCTGTATGGGCCAAAATATAGTTTCAAAGGCTCAAAGGCACACGGCGGCACGCAAATCTTTGAATATGTTGACGGGAAATATGCCATGCTGGGTGCCGCCTAGCTTTCCCATCCACCTCAAGTTTTCTGTTATTCAAATCAGGTGTTTTCCGTGTATCCCGACCTGTGAGACTGAAAAAAGGTCACAGAAAACATGATTTGCAAATCAGAAGTTTTTAAGACCAGACCTAGGTGATCTTATTAGAATCTTAGATTTGATTAATGAATGACGTGTTCTTAAACACTAATTGAGCACAAATCATGTTTTAATTCAAGTTATTTTTGTAAAAAAGTTGAATTTTCTATTATCAAAATTTTCATGTTATAGGATCATTTATTGATTATTAAAAAAAAAACATTATTGAAGATAATAAGTGACTAACTTAATACATGTTCTTCATCAAATCATCCTTGAATCACTCTTAAAATCACATCAAGGTCATTGCTACAATCCCAATGTCTCCGCTCCGGGACCTCCCTCCATCTTCCTTCCTTTGCCTCACATATTCTGCCTAGCGGTTGGCCGCAGAAATCAACGAACACCACGATTTTTCACTACGGGATTGTGTCTCTCTCCTCTGGAAACCCTCTTCAGGTTGCTCTGGACTGCCATCTTCTTCTGCCATGACTGTTAGTTCTCACTACCTAGTGCCGTCCAGCGTGCAACAATGGTTGTGGCTTTGAGGAGTAGAATTTTCTTCATATAAGGGACATCCTGGAATTAGAGCTGTAGATTTCATTACCTTGTTGGAAGGATTTCTTCAACCGGCACAAACATCGAAATGTAAGTAAGTAAATTAAGGCAACTGAAACCTAATTAGGCAACCTGTGAATGACGATAATATGCAAAAGGTCAAGCTGTTATGATATGGAGCAGGCACAATCAAAGGCAAGGGAATCATTCTATTGGTAGAGGTCAAAATATATTAGTAATTAAAGAGATAAGGAATGTAAACAGCTTTCAATAACTAAACATTTAGTGTAAAGCTGGGGAATTCTGACATAACTTAATAAATATTTATACGCCTCACTAGTTGAATTAAGTTCTTACCAAGTGAAGGTGCCACATGGATGTTGGCACTTTTGTCCAAACAAGATATAGTGTATTTCCCTTTGTTTTGCTTTTGTCTCTCTCTCTCTCTTAGATAAAATAAAAATGTTAGATTTTTAAAAAGGTACATCTCCTTTGTTTGTTCGAGTAAATAAGTGCGTCATTTAATTTGGACGGGCGTCCAATAGCCACTGATAGCAATTGGATAAAACATCAGTCGTCCGATATTGTGGAAGCTGTATCCATGTGAGGAACATGAGTTAAATGATGTATCATGCGTTCATTTAAGCCCTGAAATAAGCAAAACCTTGAAGACATGAAGGTATGGTTTTACGGGTTTTTCGCTTGAGGTGATTTCTCTTAGGGGTCGTTTGATAGCATGAAAATTTGGAATTAGAAATATATTTCTGGAAATATATTTCTTGGAAAAATGAAATGAGAAAAATCTTTCTGATTTCCATTTTGATGTGTGTGTGATGACTAAGAAATAAATTTTTTGAAATTTATGTCTTAGTTTGATTAAAAAGAAATATATTTTCAGGTTTGGGGGGAAAATGGAGTGACGAAGGAAGAAGGGAGGAGGAAGAATGGAGGCGGAAGAAGAAGGGAGGCAGAGAGCGAGGGAGGAAGAAGGGAGCGAGGGAGGAAGAGGGGGAAGTAACAGTAAAAAAAAACTGGAAAAAAATTTCCACCTCTTTGGCTGGAAAATTTTTTCCAGAAATATATTTCTGTTTTTAGCCTCAACGGTAAAAAAAAATCTCTGCATTTGATAAATAAAAAAAAAAAAAGAAATGGATCCAAAAATATGAAATTTGAATCCAAAATTTGAACAAGGATCCAAATGACCAAATGAATTCACTCCCTTTTCGAGGATGGATCATCGAACGCTTTGTGTCTGCGGGCAAAAGTTGTGTGTCTGCGGGCAAAAGTTGACTATTCACTGTGAACCCGAGCAGTTCACTACTAGGTACCAAGGGTCGAGCCATTGAGCAGCGCAGCAGTCGCAGTTCAAGAGGGAAGGATCTGCTGTGGCTCCTCCTTCACCTCCATCAATTGAAATTAATGTTAATTTGGTATAAAAAAAATTAGCCAGCTAGCCAAACGTTAGCTTTATATTAAGGCTGGACGTCCGCCCGCCCGGCCCGGCCCGGTTGGACTCGGGCCTGGGCCAGGATTTTTCCGGCCCAGGCCCATAGGCCGGCCCGGTTCGGGGCGTTTAAGCTTAAAAAATATATATTTTTTATTTTTTTAGTTTTAATAATATATATTCATTATTAATAAATATATTTTATATTTAAAAAATCATTTTATGATTAAAAATTGTTTTTTATTTTTAAATGGGCGGGGCCCGGGCCGAGACCCAGGCTATCGGGCCGGGCCCGGGCCAAGATCCGGGCTGCCCGGCCCGACCCGGCCTGGCCTGATACCCATCCTTACTTTATATCTTCAAGTTGAAAGCACGGTGGGAATTGGGCCGAGCCGGGTCGGCCCCTCCAAAGCCCGGGCCTGGCCCGATAGCCAATGTCTTGTTCTCGTTTAAATAAAAAAATATTTTTTATTATAAATTAATTTTTTAATAATATAAAATATATTTTTAATTATAAAATACATATTATTAACTTTAAAAAATAATAAAGAATATTTTTTATTAAATTATTAACGAGCCGAATCAGGCCGAGCCGAGTCGACCCGGGCCCAACCAGGCGAGGTACAGGTACCGGGTACCCTATGGGCCCAATCAGGCCGGGTACCTGATGGGTACCCGGTCCGACGCCAACCCTTGTTGAAAGAGGTTAAAAGTTAAATATATAAATATTCTCTCCTCTTCAAAAACTTTAATTGTGGTAGACAATGGAAGAAAGGCGCGACACCTACCCAAAAAAAATCTCATGTTACGTGCGCATTCCTCCTACGCACGTATAGAGATGTGTAATGACCAAACTACCTTGGATAAAATAAAAATGTGAGTTTTTTAAAAAGAAGACCTCCTTTGTTTGTTCCTGTACACAAGTGCATGATTTAATTTGGAGGGGCGTCCAACAGCCATTGATAACAATGCCTAGCTGGTTGGGCTCACAATTGGGTAAAACTTCAGTCATCCGATATCGTGGAAGTTATATCCAAGTAAGAACCTCTATTGCTTGAAGGCAAGGGAAGTATAGAAAAATGAACAACAACAAGAAGAGAAAGAAGAAACCTAAAAGAGGAGAGAGGATTCAAAGGCGTGAAAAGATGATCCAAGAAATGATGAAGTATTTATAAAGAAAGAAGACAAAGGGCATTGTGGAATTTTTTTAAAATTGAAATTAGCCATCAATTAGTCATTATTGACTTAAAATAGCTTACAACACAAAGATGGTCAAATTTATTATAAAATACGTTGATATGAGGGTTGACCGTGCTAGGGGCAGCTTGCCCACCCAAGGCTCACCCAGCCTAGGCTTAGCCCACTGCAAGTCTGCAAGGCCTAGACAGGCTGAGGTAACCAGCCACAAGCCTATTCTGGCCGGCCGCAGGACCAACCTGGTCGTGCCAGGCCACGCTTGGGCAGTGCCAGGCCAGGGCTGCCCGAGCCTGGATTGGCTAGACAAAGCTTGGTAGCTTGCCATATTAGCTGTGGGCCCCACAAAGGGTATGGTGGTATTTTTGTGAAAATATAATTATATTTTTCTTCAATGAAAGGATATTTCCAGAAAGTTTCTCGAAGGACATTTTGAGATATTTTCATAAAACAAGGATATTTTGAGAATCTCGAATTAAAAATTATTGGTATTTAGAGAATGATCATAATGACTCGATATTTGGACTTTGGAATGATCTGTGATTATTTGAATCTGAAAATGGATCTAGCTCTCGGATTTGGAGCTAGATCAAAAGCTTAGAATTGATACAAAATAATATATTTAGATTTGGATCTAGAATTTTGATCTAAAACTCATATTTGGTTTTGAATCTCAGATTTAGATCTGGATTAAGGTCAAAACATGGAACTGGATCTAGATCAATAATTTGGAACCAATCAAGGATATGAATCTAAACTTTGGAAGGATCTTGGGTTGAGATAAGGTCTGGAATGATATGAAGGCACAAATTGAGATCAAATGAGTCCAAAATTGATATTTGAATCATGGTCTAGATCTAAAGATCTGTTGTGGATCCAGTTTTAGAATTTAGATTTGGATATAGATCCATTTTGTATGTGGTTTGAATCTAGGGATCTATTTTGGATCTCGGGCTAGTATTTGGATAGATACTAGACATTGGATACAACTTTCAAAATATATAGACATTGGATATAAGATATTTAAAAATAATTATGATCCAAATCTGAATCTGATAGGAGAAACTTAAATTGAATCTGATCAGATATTTGTTCCTTGAATTTCTTAATTAAATATCAAAGTTTTTATTTTTTTTTCTTGTCTGATTTCTTTGAAAAGCTTCTGTCGCATATGCATATGCAGTACAACACGAGACCGGATTAATGAACATCCACGACCCCCTTGTTGTTACAGAGTGGCTTTGATGCTGATTGGAACTGCATCGTAGACGAGTGGACCATATAGATCATCTCTTAGTCTTAGTTGGATGTCGGCAGCTTTAGGTGGATGAAGCTTGTAAAATACAAAGGTTTCTCCTTTATAGCTTCCGACCTACATATGCAGTAAGAGTAGGAGAATTTTAGTCATTTTAAAACAGATTTGTCTTTGTTAGTTTTCCACTTTTTTTTATCTTTCATTTTTATCTTTCCAGTGTTTTCCTGTGAACATGGTGCACCAATACCGTGGGCTGAATATAACCAGGTTCGGCAGATCTCGGTGTCTGTAGTGAAACAACGTCCCTTTTCCCTTTTCTTATGTTTCTCTCCTCTTATCTCCAAGACTAGCCGCCAGAGGCGACCAGCTATCATCACCGGCCTTCTCATTATTTTCACTTTTTTTTGTCTGTGTGTCTCTGCTTACCCTTTCGAAGAAAGCATGCAAGTGGTTGGTCACTATAGAGAAAGAGAAAGAGGGAGGTGTGTGAGCCTTTAGAGGAGAAAGACAAAGAAGGGATGCAGGCCTGACCAGCGACGGAGGGCGGTCTTGCTTCTTTAGTAGTTGTCTAGTCCAAGACGCAAGCTTCATCTATCATTAGTACATGGTCCACCGCCCATTTGGTCCACCCTCATTCATTCTTTCTCACTTTCCAAGAAGGTAGATCTCTTACTAAGTCTCAGGCCACGCCTATAAATAGATTATGGAGGTCTCATTCTGCAGTGCACTCGTCCAGTCTTCCACCACCAGTTGCAGTTGCAGTTGCTATTTACAATGAAGCGAGTTTCCCTTTCAATCCTCTTTTTTGCCCTTCTCTTGCTGTCCTCCACGGCTTTTGCACGTATACCATATGAGAATAAAGGTATGTTCTCCTCCTTTGCTTTCTTTTCCTTTCAAAACTTTTAGCCCATCAAGAGTAGATCATGTCACCCTGTTGCAGCTGCCGAGGCAGTTGTTGCCTCCAAACTGGAAATTCTTATTTTGTGTTAATATTTATAAACATAAGCAATTTTTCTCATTTACCTATTTGGCCCATAAGACTTTTACATTTTATGCCCATTGCCTCTTAGACCCAACTTTCTGGCCTTGCCTCCACCGTGTTGGTGACACTCTTGATGTCCAACGCACCTGCACTCCATGTTGCTTGATATATAACACAGAGAATGATTTAGATTAAGTTGTGGTTGTTTCCTATTGGTGTTTGATATTTGGGGTTTCACCAGCCGATGATAGAACAGCCTCCCCCAGCTACCTCCTCTCTCTCTCTCTCTCTCTCTCTCTCTCTCTCTCTCTCTCTCTCTTTCTCCCCCTCCATCTCTCTCTCTCTCCTGCTGCACACAGGGACAAGTAGACTACGACCACACATAATAGCATATTTATTAACGACACGTATATGAGCGCGCCCGCCCATTGATTTGGTTTTTTGCAGCTTTTTCTCTAGTATTTGTTTACATGCATGCAGGCATAGTGTGACTGTTACCTTCTACTCCTTAATTTCAAGCTTATCTTGCTTAGCTACATTCTTGGGCCTTGTGGCAGTTTTGTTAACCGGGTTAGTATCACAGTATTGAAATTAACGAGAGGTGCACAGTGGTGGAACCAGAAATTTTTATTTAAGCGGCACTCTTATTTTAAATTTCAAACTTAGAGCAGCACTCGTAGTTTTTATATGTAAATAAAGCAAATTCTGTGGCCGGTGTCAGCATTTGTCCTCCGCAGCGACATGGTACGTACAAGAGTTGGGTATTTAGATACACGTAGGTGCGTTTTGTATCACATCTTGCCACACCTAAAATCGAATGAATATAATTTAATAGTTTCAGAAGAAAACAGCAATATTAAAAGAAAAAAAAACATCTATCTTGAATTTTTAAAATTTTAGAGTTACCTACACATGTATAATCATAAGCTTTTGTCCCATATACCTATATTGCTATGCACATTATCAGTTTTCTAAACTTATTTTTCCTTTTCACTAGTTTAGTTTTACCTAACAGATTAGGTGAATTTCATACCAGTTTGGTGCCAACCAAAGTCCAAATATATGATATAGTGTTTCAATATCTGAATAGATAGGAATTCAAATAAGCTGATTATGCTTGTGACCGGATGTTTTTTTTTTTATTATTATTGATAAAAAGCATTGCAAAATAAACATTTTTGACAATAAATTGTTTGCCTTAGTTTTTAACGAAGAGCCTGCTTTTTGTTTGACTTTACGATATCGGCTGCTAAAAGAATATTAATTAAATTACAACAAAGCCATCATTCTGCTGGTATGTTTATACTAAGGCAAACAATTAATATAAAAGAAGAGCCTCTCACTCATTTTTGTGCATTTAAAAGTGCATGTTAGTTGGTAGAAAGGCTTTGCTAACGGCGAATAATATATATATATATGGATGCAGATAAATACGATCAATCGTTGGCATTTTCATGGAAACCAAAAATCGGCTGGCTCAAGCCTGTGCCCAAAGTAGAAAAAGGTATTTCCAGACTTTGCGATCAATGCAATTCGCGAGGCAAGAAATGCTGCGTTGGCAAAGGTCAATGGTGCTGCTCAGCCAAGGAGTATGCTGAGTTGGTAAAAGCTCAGAGCGTCCCGCAGAACTGAAAACTTCCTCCTCATCTCTGTTTTCGCTTATGATGATGATGATAGTGGTCATTCATGGTGCTTCTCAATAAGAAAACAAGCATGCTCGTTGCCTACGAGTAGAGCATGCAGGCAATTTGCTCATCCTAGCTCTCGTTGTTTACAACAACTTCTAATATGTACCTTTCTCTGTTGCCAATGAATTTAACTTTTCTTTTTCTGTGCAATGATAAATTTTATATTATATATAGATATATATATATATATAACTTTTGGTTGGGTAGGCTGAACACACTTCTTATCGTGACAAATTTCAGTAGCAGGTTAAGAAAAAAGCCGATGCAGCAACATACATTTTTGTTGTATGGGACAAAATATAGTTTCAAACGCACACGGCGACACGCAAATCTTTGAATATGTTGACCGGAAATATGCTATGTTGGGTGCCGCCTAGCTTTCCCATCTCACTCAAGTTTTCTGTTATTCAAATCAGGTGTTTTTCCAACCTGTAAGACTGAAAAAAGGTCACAGAAAACATGATTTGCAAATCAAAAGTTTTTAACACCGAGGTGATCTTATTAGAATCTTAGATTTCATTAATGAATAACGTGTTCATAAACACTAATTCAGCACGAATCATGTTTTAATTCAAGTTATTTTTGTAAAAAAGTTGATTTTTCTATTATCAAAATTTTGATCATTTATTGATTATTAAAAAAAACATTATTGAAGATAATAAGTGACTAAGTTAATACATGTTCTTCATCAAATCATCCTTTAATCACTTTTGAAATCACATCAAGTCAATACTACAATCTCAAAGTCTCCGCTCCGGGACCTCCCTCCATCTTCCTTCCTTTTTCTCGTCTACTCTGCCTGCCGGTTGGCCGCAGAAATCGACCAACACCAAGATTTTTCACTACGGGATTGTCTCTCTCTCCTCTGGAAACCCCCTTCAGGTTGCTCTGAACCACGACCTTCTTCTGCCATGACTGTTAGTTCTGACTACCGAGTGCCGTCCAGAGTGCAAAAATGGTTGTGGCTTTGAGGAGTAGAATATTTTCTTCATATAAGGGACATCCTGGAATTAGAGCTGTAGATTTTATTACCTTGTTGGAAGGATTTCCTCAACCGGCACAAACATCAAAATATGAGTAAGTAAATTAAGCAAGCCGAGAATACTTCTACTAGGCAACTAAAACCCAATTAGGCAAGCTGTGAATGACGATAATACGCAAAAGATCAAGCTGTTATGATATGGATGAAGCACAATCAAAGGCAGGGGAATCATTCTATTGGTAGAGATCAAAATAGATTAGGAATTAAAGAGATAAGGAATGTAAACAGCTTTCAATAACTAAACGTTTTAGTGTAAAGCTGGGGAATTCTGACATAACTTAATAAATATCTATACGCCTCACTAGTGGAATTAAGTTCTTACCAAGTGAAGGTGCCACATGGATGTTGGCACTTTTGGCCAAACCAGATATAGTGTATTTCCCTTTGTTTTGCTTTTGTTTCTCTCTCTCTCTCTCTCTCTTAAATAAAATAAAAATGTTAGATTTTTAAAAAGGTAAACCTCCTTTGTTTGTTCCAGTAAATAAGTGCGTCATTTAATTTGGACGCCTTGGAGAGCATAAACCCATATTATGTCTATCGTATCGCATGTACTTGCGCAATGAAATAAAATATGTTGTGTCTAATCATTTTTAATTTGCTTAATTTATTTTCATCGGCCACAGTTTGGCCAGGACAGTCTACATGCCCCAATTAAAGGCCATAAATTTTCTTTTGTACGGGCAACAATAAGATTTTTTTTGTAGCAAGAATCATTGTATAATTTTCCAAATTTTATTGGAAGCCAAGTGTTTTGGTAAATTTTATATGGTAATTTTTTTTCAAAACTAAGGGGTTACGGCCTCTGCTCCCCTGACTATGTAGCTTAATTTTGTAGGTCATTTTCTTTTTGAAAAATTCAAAATAATTTCAAATTAAACCATAACGTGAGAGGATAACCTTACAAACCTTTAATTTCTGAAATCATTAGGTGTTGTTATTAACTCTAAACTATAAATATTAAAATAACAAGTTAAATTGAAAAGGATATTCCTTAAAAGGTAGAAACTACAAAAGTCTTTTAAAATTTCTAAACCACCAAATTCAAATCATGACATGGACCGGTTGGGTAGTATATCACGTCATTGCACAAAGCAACAACTTTATCATTATTCCTTCATACTCATGATCACTTGAAAAATAATAAATGGGAATGAGAACTTGGAGAAATTCTCAATATAATGTCTATCCTAAGGTTATTCCAGCATATATGGTTAGCAATTTAAAATTTAACTTACATTACTAAGACATGAGAACATGAGATTTAGTAGTTGATGTTAACATCAACTATGCACATGGAAAATAAAGTATTTCACATTAGTAAGTACTTGCAATACAGTCATCAAAATTATATGTCCGAATGTACAAAATATCAATTATCTGTTAGCATGATTACAACCATTATTACAGAGCACTATGTGAGTGGTCACCCTCCTGGCATTAGTTTATTTACATAACATCGTTTTCTTTATACAATATATACAAGTACAACCAAAACATCAATAGCATAAACAACTCATATGCTAGTAATATACTTATAGATGAACTACTCTCTTCATCCATTGAACCGGCCCTTAAAAAGGCAAGTTGAGTTCCCAATATTTGGTATCAAAGCAATCCTCCATATTCCAAGTTCAATTTTCGAAAAAGGCGGCCTAAAGGGTCGCCAGGACCAAAATGATGCCTTGAAATTAAGGCCCAAGAGGGAACCATCTTAGGGTGACTACAGACAAGGGCCCTTGCTAAGGAATGTTAGGATCCTGGTAATCCATTCCGCGGCACTCATTTGAAGTGTCGTTGATTATTGGAGAAAAAAAAAAGTTGCTTACAGAATCCTGCAAAGCAAATACCGATGTCTGCAGAAAAGAGTTACAACTATAGCGCATTGATAAAGACAACAAACATAATATTTGGAAATGAAGAGAGACAAAAAATAAAAAAATAAAAAAATAAAAAGAAAGAATGGGGCTACCGGATCGCCTTTGGCTGGCAAATCGCATGGCTGAATTCCGATAGATCTCCACCGTCAAGGACGACTTAAACAGAGAGGCGCTCGTTAGTAAGAAGGGATTTGTGGGATCTAGGATTATCGGCCCATAGCCCTTAATTAAAACTCTCTATACAAGTTTATTATTAAACACTTGGCTAGCCGTATGAAGAAGAATCCGTAGAGAGCTATTAATTCTGATCTAAGGGCCTTCAGGCGGAAGATCTCTAGTCAGCATAGATATTTATGAATTAATTAATGCATAAATAAAGAATATTTTAATTAATTTATTTATTTTTGCAAACATATATTCATTATATCATCCTAGATTAATGCCTACCACTAATGCCAATTACATAGACAATATGTAAGTTTTTTTTTTAACTTATGTTTAATTGATTATTCCTTTATTTATGAACATGTAATATTTTTTGCTGATTCATGTGGCTTATTTGATATAAAGATTCACTTAAAAGGGTCGATTGGCAGTAGGAATGGTTTGAGTGTTCCATGATATAAAGATTTACTTCAAAGATTGCGGAATATTTAGAAGACCCTCGTTTTATTGTTCTCACTATAAAAAAAACTGAGGATTTACCGATGGCTGAAAACGTCTACAAAGCATGGGTATAAATCGGTAAGCATTTTATCGATGTTTGAAGCGGTTGACGATGAAGTAAATGTCAGTGAAAACTATACATTCAAACACACATGTCAATGTAGAATTTTACCCATGACTGAAAAACATCTATAAAGCATGGCTATGCGTCAGTAAACGTTTTATCGACGATAGAGGCGGCCGATGATCATAATGTTGGTGAAATCAATCATCACTGAGTGTGCACCTGTCCGTGTAGAATTCTACACTGACACATCATGTGCGACATATTGATCGATGTTTTTGAATGAGTCGTCTACAAAAGTTGAACTTGGACGATATGCTAGTGGCAAGCATCGGTGAAGGCTTCTTTCAATGACGTCTTGTTCTGGACATCAGCGAAAATTAAACTTCACCGACATTTAAAATTGATGATCGTTAAAAGTTGCCTTTCAACGACGTCCAATTTTCTACATGTCGGTGAATTGTCTATAAGTCTACTCAATCTTTGTGGCGGATTAATGAAACACTATGTTTTTGATGGGACCATTTAACAATTTACAATAAAAGTCCAATCCAAATCTTGACTTGTAAACCAAATCTAAACGGTATAGATACAAACTTTCAAAACATATAGACATCCAGGGCAGATCCAAGGGGTGCCTCATGAGTCTGACCCACCTTATTTATTTTTTAAATTTACATATAATTTTAGAAAATTTTAATTTTTTATATAAGAATTTAAAAAACATGTCAAAATTTAAAAACTTTAATTCTGCCTCCTTCATAAAAAATTTATGGCTTCGCCTCTATAAACATTGAATATAAAATATTTAAAGGTAATTATGATCCAAATCTGATGGGAGAAACATAAATTGAATCTGATCATATATCGTTCCTTGAGCTTCCTAATTAAATATCAAAGTTTTTTTCTTTCTTGCCTGATTTCTTATGAAAAGTTTCTGTCGCATATGCATATGCTAGGGGGTCACTGTTGATGCCAATCAGGCAACAACATAACAAGGTTGCTTGGTGAGAGACCTGTGATAGAGGAGAAATTTTTGGTTGTTTTCTACTGGCACTGTTTGATATCTGGGGAGTGTGATCTTGTCTTGTCTACGCTGCCACCCAGACCTCTCTCTCTCTTTAGCTAACGCCACTATGAACACACACATGAGTATGCTGAAAGACGTATATGAGCATGTTAGTTAAGTTTATTTTTTTCTATGAAGCTTTTTAGTACTTTTTTGCATGCACTCATCGTGTTATTGTTGGTTTCTTCTCCCAGTTTCCTGCTGCTTATCTCGTTCCTTATGGTAAATTTAGTACGATAAGGAAAAAATAGACCTCCCAACTAAGGACACAGCAAATTATAAACATCAATAAGTTTGTGCTTTTGTTGTCTCTCTTTTTTTCTTCTGTCTCTCTAATATCTATGTGTGTGTGTGGCCGGGCTTACCATTCCTAAAAGCGACATTATTGCATGGGGAAGTTTACTGTTCATATATATAAGTTATTATGCATGTGACTAAGATTTGAACTTTTTAAGACCGCATTTAGAGGATCATTCTCAAGTTTCTTCCTTGGGGAACTGGCGAAACAATTTCTAAAACAGCTTAGCCACGCTACATTTAAAGAACATTTTGGGAACGAAGGGATGGTTGTTCCTATTTACTTTATAACAGCCAGAACCTTCTGGCCGCTCTAAAAGCCTGAAAACCAATCTATGAATGAGAGATACGGGATAAAAGTTTCTTATATATAGATGCATGCGTTTTGGATTAGATGCATACTCTCTAGAACTAAATCTATTCCAATGATCAAAATCGTTACAATATAGCCAGCCCCTTTTTAAGTTTTCTTTTTTCACTAGTTTTACTCAATATATACTTTGGTGAATGGATCTGGGCAAATTTTATGCTATTTTGGGTGCCAGAGTCCTTTTTTTTTTAAAAAAAAAATGTTGTTTCGAGCATCATGCATTTATGCACACGAATTTTAATGGGTGATCACTAAAAAACCTTTTTTTTGGTGTGACCTAATTAATTGTTCTGGTGCTCCACGCATGTTAAACTGATCTTGTGTTTTCCATGAGTGAAATGTAGCCGACCCATGTAGTATATATATATATATATATTCTTAGATTTTTTAACCTTTTTACTACCCTTTTTTGTCCTTGTTACTTGGCCGAATGCAATATGATTTCCCTAATTATCATTAATATGGATACAGATAAAAACGATGCAAGAGGAGAGGTTGATCAATGGGTCTGCCCACAAAAATGCCGAAATGGCCAATGCTGCTATAGCGAAGAGCGCTGTTGCGGTGATTCTTGCTGCACTAATGTGCAGCGCTGTTGCGGTGGTTCTTGCTGCACTAATGAGGAGTATGCTGAGTTCCTGAAAGCAAAGAGTCTCCCCCACAACTGAAGCTTCCTGATTCTCCTGCGATGATGGATGATGATGGTGGTAGTGAAGGTGCTTGTCAATAATAAAGTAAGCGTGCATATTTATTGTCTGCTTTCGATCGAGCATGCACGCTGAGTATGTGTCTCCTCGTTCTTGTTGTTTGCAAGAACCTTTGTGTACGTTTATGTCTCGTTTCCCTACCTGTGGAATGAAATAAATTAGTTATGCCCTGCTTAATCACTACAAAGAAGCAAGTGTTTAGCAACATCCAAAAGAATCGCTTGAAATCCCAAAAAACCATTGCTGCAAGTTTGTAACGTAATTACTTCAAATTCATTCCAGATCATAAGATTAAAAACCATTAGTTTCTGTTGTTCAAAGCGGAGCGCCCACAAATTTATTGAATTACATTTTAGAGCATCTACTTGTTTCCAATTGGAAGTCGAGGGGCGATCATGTTCAAGTTCTAGTTCACTGAATGAAGTTGAAATTATAAAATCGGGATATGATCCGATTTATTTTCATCACCATGCGTTTTGGAGTCCTTCAAAAGTGAAACTGGAAGGACGGAGACAGGCTACTCGTTGACGGATAATACTTTCGTTTCACGTGTTGGTAACAGAAGGGTTGCCGCAGTTGGGGCATTCATGCAGCGGCTGAGAAAGTAAAATTTTCTCCAAGGGGTACTCGTTCACATATTTTCATAGCATTCATACTTATAACAAAGACAATATTAAATGATGCTAATGTAAAAAATAAAGAAACTGCCTTTACCACCCGACATTCGGCCCCCCATTGCCGAATGAGATGAGACGCCAAGAGGAATGCTTTCTTCTGCTCGAACATGAAATCAGCAGAGAAGAGGGTCTCATCTCAAATGATGCTTCTTATGTGATATGGTACACATACTTTATCCCCTTAATTCAGAATTTGTAGTTTGTAGGGGGTTATATGCGAACGGCCTTGGTAATATTGGTAACAACTAACAAGCTTAATTAGTCACAAATGTATTAGGGTTCTATCTGTGAGCTTCTTTTTGGGTATTAGCCAAAGGTTTTGTTGTTGCAGTAATTCAAAAGATAAAAAGTAGAAAAAATTACAAATCCGCGTTAAGTTTTGTGCCAATAACAAATCCATGCTCAAGTTTTGGGGTCAACAGAGAGACCCTCAACTTTTCCTCAATAGTTTCACAGAACCACTGTCTTCTTTGAAAATATTAAAAAACCAAATAAAATTTGTATTTTCCCTTTCCCAAAGAAATTTATTTTCAAAATAACAAAAACTTAAAAATGAGAAACCGTCATCACCCTTGCCTTTTGATATCAACAGCAACAGTGGCTGTGGGGCCCTCGCCGAGGGGCATAGATAAAGTATTTTGGTAAGCTGCAACCCATTTCAACGCCACCACGTAGGGATAGAGGAAAGCGTGGCGTGGGCATTGTGTGGGTAATTGTCGACACAAACCAATAAAAAAAATGTTTACTTTTATATTGATATTTTAAGGAAAGCGTGGCGTGGACATTTTGCCTTAACAGATTGCTTTAATTAATGTTCATAGCTTTGATTTGAAAAGATTGTTGTAACTATAGCAACCTGTTTGGATGGAGGGAAAGTAAAAGAAAAAAAATTGGAAAGAAAAGTCAATCCTGTGTTCACTTTCAAGATTCACATAGCTTGGGTCGGGACCTACCTATTAAGGTATAAAAGATGAGTGCAGTGAATTGTGACACATAGCTTGGGTCGAGACCTATTAAGGTATAAAAGATGAGTGCAGAGAATTGTGACAGCAATTATAGAATTTGGACCTCAAACCCTTTAAAGTAGACCGTCTTATCAACCAGCTCCAACATCTTCGCTTCCTTTTGCTCCAACATTTTGGCTTCCTTTTATGTTTAAACCTTTTCTCTCTTAGGTCTAGCAAATGGTGCCCACACTTCCTTTCTTCCTTTGCCTACATGATAGGCCTCCTCTCATGTGCCATTTTTCAATCACGTCATTTTTCTCTAGGCTTCTAAATTCATGCCCATTGGTAGATTTTAGAAACCATTCATCGCCGACCAACTTAACTGTTAATGAGACCAGGCCCACCAAAGAAGAGGAACTCCCTGAGGTTCGGCAGATCTCGGCGTCTGCAATGAAACAACGTCCCTTTTCCTCGGTTTCTCTCCTCTATCTCCAAGGCTAGCCGCCAGAAGCGACCAGCTACCATCACCGGTCCTTCTCATTATCTTCACTTTGTGTTTCTCTCTCTCTCTCCCTCTCTAGTGGTTGGTCACTATAGAGAAAGAGAAAGAGAAAGAGAGAGGTGTGTGAGCCATGAGAAGGAAAGACAAAGCGCCAGGGATAACAAGAGAGACCGCTGATGGCGGCTGCCGAACTGATGGCCGGTGGCCCTCAAAGAGAGAAAGAGACCTGAAAGAGAGGAGGAAAAAGACAGATGCGGGCGGGCAATAAGAGACCTCAAAGTGTAAACACTCATACCATGTCAATGCAACCTTACAAAATGTAATATGGATTTAAGATCCAAATCTACTGAAGATCTCACAATTCACATCTTCTAATGCTTCCCATTTTTTTCCATTATAGATATGGAGCCTAACCTCTCATGAGCTCTTTACTGGACATTTTTAATCATTAAATAATGAAAAAATAGAAGAAAATGTGAAAATACCTAATCTAGCTCAGGCTCCATCGATCATTAAAGGTGAATATTGTCCACACACCATGTTCGTCGTCGACGACAGGTTTTTCTGCCAATGCACAACCTTCCCTCGGCCATGTTTATAGCAACCATTTATAGCGATTTTAGGGGCAGATTTTTTACTTATTGTTTTTATTTTTAATTTTTAATTTTGATCCAAGAGGAGATTAGAAATGGAACTTTATTTGAGAACCTTTCTCACTTTGAAAACGCTACGCTGCCATTATAATCGTATGTTGGTTATCTTGGAAAAAACATGAGTTCAAATTCGTGGGTGCCACATCTATGCTACACAGTTGTTCTGCTTTCTATTTGCCGTTGTCAAATTTATCTTCCTGGTTTTGCAGCTCGTCAAATATACAGTACTTTGTGTTAAATAGTATCTTTTCACGAGGTCGTATTCAAATAGCGTTATGTAAGTGTCTCACTAAGAGCTCGTTTGATGGCTGTACCATAGGACAGAACAGACAGGACGTCCTGTCTATTACACTGCTGTTCTGTCCATCCTGTCAATGGTGTTCACTGTCCATCGTTTGACAGTTTTAAGAACAGAACGCTATGTTCTTTTTGTCCGGCGTTTGTTTCGTGTGTCTGTTCTGTCTGTCCTGTCTGACGTTTGTTTTTGTCTTGTCTGATCTATCCGTTCTGTCTCAATTTGTCGTTTGTACTAAAAGAAACATTCAATTTCAATATCTCCTGTATTTATTTCCAGAGAATATTTTATTTACAAGTACAGCTTCATCAACAATAAATAAGAAAAAACAAAAAACTTAGAAGCCTTTTATTAGGAAGCAATACAAAACGCCAATAAACAAAGGAAGAAGCATTTACATCACATCACAAAAACGAACATCTCACAAGTTTCCCTATCAATGTTAACAAGTATTAACAAGTATCGAACAATTACAAAAGCATCTGATAGATGAAGCAAGAATTATTACATCGACTGTAAAAGCAAAGTACAATATTGACATATTCGCCTGTATCACCACCACTGATGAACTAAAACACCATGATCCCGTACAAATTGTTTAAAATATTCAATTGGTGTAAGCCATAAAACAAAAAAAACTATGACAACTTGCTAGATAACTAGTCTTCTGTTCTGCACACTACTCTTCCCATCGAAGTCATGCAATACTTGAGAAGATGCATCACCGTCTGGTTCCTGCATTTCAGAAAATAAAAGGACAAACAAGTAATTAGGTTATCATCATAAAGTATTAAAATAATCAAGCATAATTAAAACAATGACAAATAATATAATGAGAATGTTACACAATCAATATCTTACTTGAAACATAATCATTCCACATTGTTGAAGTAATCTGCTCACGAAGTTCATTGTTGCTACCACGTATTTGCGTTTGTTCAGTATTTTCATCATCATTTATAATTTCACTTACTTCACTATCATTTATATCATCAGAGGGAAATTGTTCAGCATTTGGATTGTGGTTGATTATAAAATTATCATGACTTATTTTATTTTCCTTAGACATACATATTCACCTTATTTGGTTATATATATATATAACCATATAGGTCATGTCACCATGGGCTTGCTAGGTTAACGACCAACAAAGGAACTTTATTCAAATGAGAAGTGAAAAAATTAAGACAAAAGAAACATCATGTCGATTCATTTCTTGACAACCATACTCCCCATCTTGTTTATTCAAAAAGTGGGAACTTGGTTTTCTTTATGGATCTCAAGTCAGACAGGATGGGGGACTGAATTGTGATTCTCTAGTTTCATGACAGCAAAGATTACAAGGCTAAAGATAGCATAATCCTTGCATTTTCCATGCATAGGGTTTTATAAGCTTGTAATAAATCAAGGACATAAAAAACTAGGAATATCTAATATCCTAAGTTCTCACATCACCTCAGTCTAAGATATGAGGAAATCAAAAATTTAGACATGAAATAAGCTGAAAATAAAAATGATAAAAGATTGGGGACTGGACCTGGGGTTCAGTCAAGGAAATTATGAACAGTCTCACAACCACTAAACAAGACTTTTGAAAATTTTTAACGCGGCCAACCACTCTCCCTTCTTCCCATCCGCCCCAGATGTCATGTCGGAAAGTAATGAAACTTCAGCTATTAACAACGTGATCAGCTGAGACTAACACAAGTATCAGCCAGAGATGACAATGTCTGACGCCAATGACACAAGGAGGAACTGGTGTCATGAACAGAGTGACAACAGAGAATGTTCAGAAACAGAGCAGAAGAAAACCAGAACAGGGTGGTAACAAGAGTCAAGTCACTGGCTAGTCGCCTTAGAAACTCCAGATCTAGGCCCATTCTCATTCTAGACTCGACCTGATTACAAGTATGCCCCCATACACTATCGCAATGATTGAAGTATCTGAACACCAAGCAACCTGAAGTACCAGTGTAAATCTTCTCAAATTCCAGAAAGACAGGGTTGTGGTCCGATGTAGAACAAAGGAACACCAGAAGATGCAATGAGAAGTCCCTATCCTCTGATGAACAAGCAGAGTAGAAGCATCTATCCAGCTTGCTCATGACATTCCCATCTAGAGACCTCAATGAAATTGTTTATTGAGACAGACTGGGAGAATGCAGTAAGCCCGCAAAGGCAAAGCTGGAGGCCTGCTGGTTTTTTCCCACTCACCACAGACAGAATCAAAGCCACCCATGCAGAAGATGGGGAAGCCAAGATTAGCTATATTTGACATCCAATCATTATTACAAGCTTAAAGTTTTCTTCACTTACCTTGTAAGGTATGATAAGTTTGGAAATGATTTTTTTTAACCCACTGAGAGCTTCATGTCAACCAGAANCTTACCTCGACGAGAAGCCTGCTGGGCTGCAACGGAAGCTACGGAGATGAAGAAGTCACTGCTGTGGAGCTGTCGTTCCTGCTAAGGAGGGGGAAAAGAGGAAGCTGAGGAGCTGCTGGTGAAGAGCCGGCCGTTTCAACCCTCAAGAAAAAACCCTAGTAGAAGGGTTTCGAAGGAGGAGAGATGCTGCGCCCTCAAGTGATGCTGCGCCCTCAAGCGATGCTGCCTCAAGCGCAGGGGTGGAGACGCAGGAGGAGCAGAGGAAGAGATAGGTCGAGGGCAAGGAGAGCTCGGGGTCGCGCGGGAGGCTGGGTCGTGCGGGAGGCTGTTCCGTGCTGTTCCGTGGTAAACGATGGAACGCGGTGGAACACTTTCGCCTTTTATATGGCCTGTTCTCTGTCCATCTTGTCTTGAGCGTTCTTTGTGCAACGTTTATTTGGATTTTACTAAAACAGAACATGTCTGTTCTGTTCCGTGGCGTTCCAATGCCATCAAACGAGCTCTAAAGGGTGTAGGTTAAAAGAAAGGATGCAGGCCTGACCAGCGACTGTCGGCGGTCTGTCGGCGGTGTTGCATCTTTCTTAGTTGTCTAATCCAAGACGCAAGCTTTTCTTAGTTGTCTAGTCCAAGACGCAAGCTTCATCTATACGAATACGTAATGGAGATCACATATTCCACCTCACAGACCAGATGATGTACATGGTCCACCCTTATCTATTCTCTCTCACTTTCTAAAAAGATAAATCTCTTCCTAAGTTTCTGGTCACCCCTATAAATAGATGATGGAGGAGGTCTCATTCTTCAATCTGCAGTGCACTCATCCAGTCTTTCTCCACCAGTTGCAGTTGCAGTTGCTATTTACAATGAAGCGGGTTTCCCTTTCAATCCTTTTTCTTGCCCTTCTCTTGCTGTCCTCTACGGCTTTTGCACGTATACCATATGAGAATAATAAGGGTATCTTTTCCTCATCTCTAGTCCTCCTTTGCTTCCTTTTCCTCAAAACTTTTAGCCCATCAAGAGTAGATCATGTCACCCTCCTTTCCTCAAAACTTTTAGCCCATCAAGAGTAGATCATGTCACCCTGTTGCAGCTGCCGAGGCAGTTGTGGGCAATTACCCCCCAACAGAAAATTCTTATTTTGTGTTAATATTTATAAGCAATTTTTTTCATTTACATATTTGTACCCTTTTACATTTTATGTCTATATCATCTAAGCTCAAATTTTCTGGCTTTGCCTCTACCGTGTTGGTGACACTCTTGATGTCAAACACGCACCTCACTCCATGTTGCTTGATATATAACACAGAGAATGATTTACATTAATTTGAGGTTGTTTTCTTTCGGTGTTTGATATTTGGGGTCTCCGTCTCACCAGCTCATGATCAGAACAGCCTCTCCCAGCTTGCTCCCCTCTCTCTATCTCCGGCACATGCACACCGACACAAGTGGACTACGACCACACACAATAGCATATTAATATTAATGAGCCGGCTAGAAATGGCCGCGCTTCTCATTATTTTTCCTCTCTCGCTCGATAGCGGCCACCCATCTCCCTTCACGTAGACAAGACCCCACCATCGACGGCCAAGACCCCACACATCTCTCTTTTTATATTTATAAATAAGCATGTACATATACACATACATAAAGAAAATTGTATGGTAGTTCTATTATTTAGAGTATCACTCTGTTCACTTGCAAGAAACGGCTGATTCATTGTAATATTTTCATTATGTTATTAATTTAGACTTTATTTAGAGTATCAACCAGCGATAGAGGAGAGATTTTTTGGTTGTTTTCTACTGGCAATGTTTGATATCTGGGAAGTGTGATCTTGTCTTGTCTACGCTGCCACCCAGACCTCTCTCTGTCTCTCTAGCTAACGCCACTATGAACACACATGAGTATGCTAAAAGACATATATGAGCATGTTAGTTAAGTTTATTTTTTTGCATGAAGCTTTTTTAGTACTTTTTTGCATGCATTCATTCTTCTACCAGTTTCCTGCGGCTTATCTTTTTCCTTATGGCAAATTTAATACAACAAGGAAAAAATAGACCTCCCAGCTAAGGACACAACAAATTATAAACATCAATAAGTTTGTGCTTTTGTCGTCTCTCTTTTTTTCTTTCGTCTCTCCAATATCTATGTGTGTGTGTGGCCGGGCTTACCATTCCTAAAATTGACATTATTGCACGGGGAGTTTACTGTTCATATATATAAGTTATTATGTATGTAACTAAGTTTCTAAAATGGCCTGTTACTTGGCCGAATGCAATATGATTTCCCTAATTATCGTTCATATGGATACAGATAAAACCTGCCCTAAACTCTGCCCAGATCACAGGGGCAGATTCCTATGCTGCAAAAATAGCTGTTGCGGTGATTTTTGCTGCAGTAATGAGGAGTCTCCCTCACAACTGAAGCTTCCTGATTCTCCTGCGATGATGGATGATGATGGTGGTAGCGAAGGTGCTTGTCAATAATAAAGTAATCGTGCATATTTATTGTCTGCTTTGGATCGAGCATGCACGCTGAGCATGTGTGTCCTGGTTCTTGTTGCTTGCAAGAACCTTTGTGTACGTTTATGTCGCGTGTCTCTACCTGTGGAATGAAATAAATTAGTTATGCCCTGCTTAATCACTACAAAGAAGCATGTGTTTAGCAACATCCAAAAGAATCGCTTGAAATCCAAAAAAACCATTGCTGCAAGTTCGTAACGCAACTACTTCAAATCTATTCCAGATAATAAGATTTAAAATAAAAAACCAGAGCGCCCACAAATTTATTAAATTACATTTTAGAGCATCTAGTTGTTTCCAATTGGAAGTCGATTAGCGATCAGATTCAAGTTTTAGTTCACTGAATGAAGTTGAAATTATAAGATCGGGATTTGATCCGATTTATTTTCATCACCATGCGTTTGTATCATTTTGGAGACCTTCATAAGTGAAACTGGAAGGAACGGAGACAGGCTACTCGTTGGCGGATAATAGTTTCGTTTCACGTGCTGGTTAATTAAGGAGTGGATGGAAAAATAAATAAAAATAAAAATAAAAACAAAAACATGTTTGGTTATAAATAAAATTTGAAAAAGAAAAAAAAATGAAAAGAAAATGACAACTCAATGTAAATCCAAGAGCGGACTGACTGAGACTAAGATCAAACCCATTAAGTTGAAAATGGTGAGACTGAAACCATTGAGCTTAGAAGATCTTAAAGAACACAAGTCTGCACTTGGGCAACTGAGAGATTATATCACTTACAAAGCTACTCCGTCTCCTATTGAGAACCGGGTGTCACTTAAACTTTTAAGCCTTATGCTACCTTGTTAACTACAATGGAGAAAGAACAACTTAGAAACTGAAACCAAATGAGATGATGGAAACCGCACCAGGGAAGATAAAAACCATTGGCCGCCATATGTGTCAACGAAGACCAACTTAGAAACTGAAGGCTGAATCTCTCGAAGAACAAGCAAACATAATGTATATAATCTTCATTGAACTCAATATTATACAGTGGGCATCCCCTCTTAGAAAATTCATTGTGATTCTCTAAAAAGTAGAGAGGACAGTAAACATAGGCTAATTAGCGGTTAGCGGTTTCTTTCTTTTTTTTCCATTCGAGGTGAGTGAGTGGTTCATTTTTTTACTGCTCTAAAGACAGGCAACTATGACTTCCTCTGTGTCTATCTCTTCTAAAGTTCTCAGAGCTTGCATCGGGACCTATTACGGCCCATAAGATGAGTGGAGTGGATCATGACAACGATTGTGGGATTTGAACATCATAATCCTTTAAAGTAGACAGTCTTGCCGCCCAGTTCCAACATATTGGCTTCTTTTCATGTGTTTAGACCTTTTATTGGCTCTCTTTTAGGCAGCAAGAAGTAGGGCTACACAACGAGTCGAGCCAACTTGGGCTCGACTGGAACTCGCTCGACAAAGCTCGGCTCGAGCTCGACTCATTTATAAACGAGTCGAATTCGAGCTGAAGGTTAAACTCGATTAAATAAATGAGTCGCGTTTAAACTCGGCTCGACTCGGTATTAAATAAATCAATTGAATTGAACCGGTGAACCGGTTCGAGAAACCGGTTCACCCGTTTAGGGTTAAAATTTTTTCACATTATACGCGCGTGTGAAGACTCTTCAGTTTCACTCACCGAGTCTGATACGAGCCTACTTAGTGCCCGTACTTCACACATTGGCACCTCCGCCGAAGGCGCTCATATTTGTTGTGAGGCTAACATTTGTGTTTATGAGTTTTGCGAGGAACAAGTGGCTGCGACATGTGCTAAAACTTCTAGGGAGGCTATCACCCTTGTAGCGGCATACTATGTTCTAGGAAAGGCAGCCAAGGCCGGACCTAGTTACTTGATCAAGGGCGTCATTAGCAGCCCAGCCCAACATGGTGAAGATGGTTTGATGCAACCGATCCCAGCCATGGGTAAGCACAAGGTGGCAAGTAGATCCAAATCCAACAAGAGGAGGAGGAGGACAAGTGCAACAACGGATCTTCGGAGCAACCCAAGTAGATCTGGATCTAGCAAGAGGTGGAGTAAAGAAGAAGGCTTGAAGAGCAGCCACCAATGGATCCAAGATCCAAGAAGGATCCACGTGCATGCAATTGAAGACGGATCCAAGATCCACGAACATGAGATAGAAGACTTCATTTGGGACCCAGGAGGAGTGCCCAAGACTATTTTATTGCTTTTGTTTAAGTCGTTTGATTCATGTACCGTTTCTCTTTGTTTGAGTCGGTTTTGTGTAAGTCTCGTACCGAGACTAGTTAGGAACCGGTTCGGCCTATGTCTATAAAGGCACGAAACCGAGACATTGTTCATTATGCTTTTGAATATGGAAT
>JAANDH010001615.1:0-39951 GCA_011799765.1 Nymphaea thermarum | reverse complement strand
AATTGTTTATTCTTTATTGTACATATTTGTTGTACCCTAATCAGGGTTATATCATGTTAATGAAGATCTATCGCAGTGTGGCTGCCTCTCTCAAGACGCCGACTGCTTTCTCATCCACTCCATTGCCTCTCTTTGCTGTTTTTCCTCTCTAATAACAGATTCACAGACGGAGAGACGTGTTCAGATTCAGATTCTTACACTCACTCTCTCCTTTTTTTTTCCCTTTATCCGGTTTCTCTGATAACTTTGTCTCTGTCCTTTCATTAATCAGGTGACAAACTGACAATTGGTTCTTCATGGAGTTTCTTTTATCTTTCTTATTTTTAATGTTTTTTTTATTGTGTCTGGTTCTGTTGTCCGATTATGTGGTTTATTGCCCTTATTATCCAAATGGTATCGATTCATTTTCTTTTATCTATCATGTTTATGAAAATTTTCTACTATGCTAGATAGTATTCTCTGTTGGCTGTTTTCTTGTCTGCACAGTTTGTTTATGGAGTTTCACTTTCTATTAGGCACAAGAATTTGGAAAAAAAAAGGGTACAGCAACGATTAAGCACAAATGCCATGTTTAATGCAAATTTCACGATTGGTCGTTCTTAGATGCAGTTGTGGTAGTTGATCAGGAATATTTGAAATTTATCTTCCTCAAGCTTTGGATTTGTGCTTCAGGTTGATGTGAACATTGAGAAAAGAAACTTGGAGGATAAAACATTCGGCACATTCTCCTTAGAAGCTAAACTGTATGAAACAGGAACATGGTATGAACCTGATGGCTGTGTAAACTTGTGCTGTTCTGAAGCTACTAAGATGGAGACTTCTTCTCCATACTGTACTATTATTGGGTTTCAGGGATATAAACTGAAGGGAAAATTGGATATGCCTAAACTTTGGTCTGCTGAAAGGGTGAGAAACTCACAACATTGAATTGTTAGTTCCCTACTTTTGTTCCGTTTGTCGATCCCTTTCTTCAAGTTGAAGATAAACACCTTCTGTTTATGATGTCTGTTTGTGGCATTCAACTTTTTCCTTGGCCAACTTGATTTTTTTTTCCCTTTTCTTTTTTTTTTTGGGGTACAAAAAATGGTCTTTTTTCCTGGTAGGGATGTCTGTGATAAAACATATAAACCTTGCATTTCGTGAAGTATATGCAGCTGAATGGAGGTGGCCCTTTTCGGCCACTTTAGAATTTCATTGAATGGCTGAACAGAAATGGTTTCTTTTGCAACATTCTTGACTGGAATGTGGCCTCAAACTACATTATCTTTCGCCTTTCGAATTGCCAATTTTTTTCTTAACCCGGTTTCTGGTTTATCTGAGCTGCCATTTTGATGTAGACATTTATTCTTGAACACTTTCAACTCCAGCGTTTATTGTCAAAAAGGTAATATGCTGAGGGAGACCTTTTAAAATGGCACTTTGGCAGGAAAAACTGAGTACACAAACTATAGTTGCTTAATAATATATTTGAGCTTGACTCTTAACATATAGGATAATTTCGAGTTCATCTGAAATTTACCATTTATTTAGTTTTCGTACAGGCCTATCAAGGCCTTTGTTTTACAAAATCTTGAACTTGGCAAAATGTTTTAAATTTGTTACTCATGTTCATTTAAGGGTCTAGACATACTTTGATATATTCACATCTGCATGAAAGTTAAATTGGGAAGTTGTTAGATACATGGAAGCTGCTATGAAATGGAATACTTGCTAGTCATTGCAGCAAGCATATGTAATTTCCTATGGTTACGGACGTACAGCTGATGATAAAGTTGGATATTTTTCAATTTATGCTCCAGTAAATGCTGATTCTTAGCAATTGAAGTGCTAGCAACCCCATTGTAAAGTGCTAATTCTAATCTGATGGAGTTTCCTTTCTTTCCTGAATACCAGCCCAATCTCTATGTTCTAGTCATCGTCCTCAAAGATGCCTCAGGATCTATCATTGAATGTGAGTCTTGCCAAGTTGGCATTCGTCAAATCTCCCAAGCCCCTAAGCAGCTACTTGTCAATGGAAATGCTGTGATGGTACGCGGAGTCAACAGGCATGAACATCATCCCCGTCTTGGAAAGACAAATGTTGAGGCTTGCATGGTGAAGGTAATTGACATAGACAATTTGACCTCCATGAATGCTTTTCTGTTGTAATCTTTGTTTACTTCACTTTTTCCTAGTTTTCACTTTTGTAGAATATCATCTGTTTTCTGTTGTTTTAGGATTTGGTCTTGATGAAACAAAACAACATTAATGCAGTTAGAAATAGCCATTACCCACAGCATACTCGATGGTATGAGCTGTGTGACTTGTTTGGCATGTACATGATAGATGAAGCCAACATAGAGACACATGGGTTTGACGTTTCTAAAAGTGTAAAGCATCCTACCTTGGAGCCAATGTGGGCCTACCATATGCTGGACAGAGTTATAGGAATGGTGGAAAGGGACAAGAACCATGCTTGCATCATCCTGTGGTCTCTAGGAAATGAATCTGGATATGGACCTAACCATTCTGCTTTAGCAGGTAGTAACTGTCTTGTCATTTGGCATTGCCACATTACCTTTTCTTGCTTCTGCTTGATTTGGTGTCAGTAACAGTATTTTTCTGAACCAAGTATAGGCTGGATCAGAGGCAGGGATTCCTCAAGGTTTTTGCATTATGAAGGAGGTGGGTCCAGAACACCATCAACAGATGTGATATGCCCTATGTATATGCGCGTGTGGGACATAATTAAGATTGCCAAGGACCCCACAGAACTCAGACCTCTAATTCTGTGCGAGTATGTGTTTTTTCTTAAATTAGTTTTTGGATATCGAAAGTTCATTCTTCTCTTCTTTTGTTTCACATGTTAAACATAATTTTCAATGTTCCAGGTATTCACATGCAATGGGAAACAGTAATGGGAACCTCAAAGAATATTGGGAGGCAATAGATACAATTCCTGGACTTCAGGGAGGTTTCATCTGGGATTGGGTAGATCAGGTAACTCTTTGCGTGTCATCTATGTAGAAGAGTTTTCTTCATTGTTTGTACAACACATCTTTATGATTCTAAGTTGATAAATACAAGCATTTCAATGTGTGCATTTTAATCAAATGAAATCGCTGAGGGTTGTAAGATGAACTCAAGACATGGATAGTGGCAGTGGTAGTTGGCGTTCTCAAAAGGTTGTCTGAATAACCTATCCACTGACTTTTTCTGTAGGCAAGGTTCTGTTGACACTCTGTGTTCTGAAACTCAAGATGGCTTCTACATCTTGCAATCTTTCCCACTTTCTCCACAACAGGCAACTTTGTCGTGATACCCATAATTTTTGGAACAAATTCATAAAGTTCTTATTTCCAAGATGTGTGGGGAATGACAACTTGATTTTGGAATAATTTAAAAATTGGACCTATCTTTTGTGCTCTTGGCAGTACCATATTATCAATTTTCAGTAGTGGTATACCTAAAAAGTGGATTCTAGGTTGTGAAGCCATTCTTTATTCTGGAGAGCTTAAAGAGATGATATACCTCATATATTCTGCTTATCCTTTTATTGTCTGTTCAAATGGTCACTTTGTTCTTTTTCCAGATTACCTAAGAAGAATTCAAGTCGTAATTCAATAGGCATGTAGGAATGAGAGATAAAAATGCAATAAGGCAGGGCAGGTACTGGGGGGAGTGGCAATGTACCATATTAATAAATTCTTCCTTGCATGCTGAAAGTTTTTGGTTGTTTGTGGCCTACTTACTTCTAGCAGCTTCATTCTTGATTAGCTTAGATCAGGATTATATTCTAGTTTCCTTTACCAGCAAAATATTTGTTGTCATTGGCAAATGGAAATAAATTGTGTTCCTCCAAGATTTTCATGGAGATAAGTAATTCAAGATTATGATCTAGTTCAGTGCTTGACGTTATCTGCTGATAAAACTGCATTTCGGTAGGTGGCTCTGGATTATATCCGAGTTTTATGGTTCAAATAACGTCCTCCTTGTGTAACTTTTATTTTTACTTTGATTATGAGGTCAGTGTCTGAACACTTGCTAAACAATGCATGCTAGAGAAAGTCAATCTATTAAGTATTAAGTTGATGTGGGACCTTTTGCTTCACACGTTTCTTTCTCGTTTCACTTCCCCTTTGTGGTAGACTAGATAAAGAAACAGTTATGTCCAAATTTTGAGTTTTTTCAATCTGCTAACAGTTTAAGGTTTGGCAACTACCAGTTTGTTTCCATTAACACACAATGTGTGTATGCTAACAATTACCTTGTTGCCTCTCTTACAGGGCATACTGAAGCTAGGTTCAGATGGTAGAAAGCACTGGGCTTATGGAGGCGATTTTGGTGATTGTCCTAATGATCTGAACTTTTGTTTGAATGGATTGACATGGCCTGACCGAACTCCTCATCCTGCATTAAATGGTAACACTACTGCCTTAGCCACTTTTCACTTTATGTTTCTCCTTGTGACAATGGATGCTTATACCACTTTTTTGAACGATGTTCTTCAGAGGTCAAGTATGTCTACCAGCCACTAAAAATTTTGTTGATAGGAGATGTAGTGAAGGTACTTTTGTATGCATCCGTAAATGATAAATTTATTACAATGAGATTTTAACTATGCATTCCTCCAATCAGGTAATGAACGTACAATATTTTGAAACAACGGAGAACATAGAATTTAGTTGGATGTTGATTGGAGATGGAACCTGTCTGGGTTCTGGGCTTTTCTATCTTCCTGTAATTCAACCTCAGAGCAGTCTTGATACTGCATGGGAATCATGTCCCTGGTATCAACTTTACAAATCATTAGCTTTGGCCGAAGCATTTTTAACAATTACTGCTAAGCTCAGAAGTACAACAAGATGGGCCCAAGCAGGGCATGTTCTTGCCTCCACACAGCTTTGTGTTCCTGTTGCTGGTTCACCTTCTATTTCTGTATGTGTTCTCTGGAGGCCAAATCTCACAACCCATAGCCATCATTAACTCTTTGTTTTTTTCCCTATTGCCTTGCACATCCCTTACATGGAGCTTTATTTTCTGCAGGTCATTGATTTGACTGAGCTTTCTGGATTGCGAGGTGAATGCATCGATGAGTTTATTAGAGTAAGCAAACAGCATTGCTGGGAGATCAGCATCAACTCAAAAACAGGAAGAATTGATAGTTGGAAGGTTAAGTTTCTGTTTATAAACCTTTTTTGGCTATGTCCAAACATCAGATCTGATAACTACCCTTAGATCATGTTTGATAGGCAGGATGCCATGTCATAGCAGGACAATTAACATGGACATTCTGCCGAATTAGCAGAATGTGAATGGATGTGTAGAAACTAGAAACACATTCCTCAATGCAGAAGGAACATGTTTTGATGCATCCCTTGTTTGTGTATATATGCAGGGCCCATCAAGGAATGAAGATGGGCATCTGTTTTACCCACATTAGAACATGATTTAAACAAGCTCTTAGAAGATCATTAGTTTTCACCACTATAGAAGTAGGGGGTTCTTTATGTGAAGATAGTTACTTCACGAATTTGTGTTCATCAGGAGAATATCAGTATTCCATTGTGAAAAGCATGAAATATATTTTTGTGGTTAAGGATCATAATCATTATGCCACTGTTAGACAGAACTATTCTTTTTTTTTTTTTAAGTTTCTTATTTTTTATTTTTAATTTTCCTATTCTTAGTTTGTTCTAGTGTTAGAATCAGTTCTGCCTATCTTTATATACTGGTTGCTCCTGCACGGTAGATGGGTACATTTATCCTGGTCATTCATTTATTTTGGTCATATGTATGCAAGATAGATAGATAGTTGCTCGTTCATGGTAGATGGGTACATTTATCCTGGTCATTCATTAAACTGAAAGATAGATTGGCACAAGAAACCTGTATGCGGAACTCAGGAAATTATAGATCTCTAGTAAAAGGTTGGAGGCAAATCCTTCCATATTCAATTTCGAATGAGAAATGGGGAATGAGGCTCTCAGTTCTAGTTCACAAAGTTTCTGACTTTATGTATATCACGTATTGGATAGGTTGCAGCAAAGATGAGTGCTGCTGTTCTAGGTGAGACATGCATGTGTCTTAAAGCGCTACAATTGAGTTCCAACAAAAACATGGTAATAACTTCACGCCAGAAAGGATGTTATCAGCTCAATGAGCTCATTATAGAAGGGAGAGGTAGAAGATCAGGTCAGCAAAGTAAGGTGGCTACTGAGCTTCAATTTTATAAAAGGGGCAATGTAGTACCTATAGGAGCTTCCACTTTGGTGAAGCACTTGTATCAGCTGGCATGTCATTGGAGAACAAGTCAATGTAAAGATTTTCTATGATCGTCATGTACTCTGTGTTAGAAATCTGTAATTCATGAGGGGTAATAGTATAATTTTATATTTCTTATTCTTGTTTTCTTATTCCTCTTTTTGTGTATTTTTTATATTTTTATTTTTACCCTCTTTTTATCAGCTGCTTATATTTCAGCTGATGAGAGACTAGCTGTTGGAGCCTACAATGGCTAGAAATCTAGCTGTTGGAGACTCCAACAGCTCACTCTTTCCCCTATTTATTACCTGTTATTCCTTTCATTTAGTTATTTTCCTTGGGTGAGCTGATTTGTAAGACTTTGTTAAGTAAATTGCTGTTCTAACTTCTAAGCAAGTATTGAGAGCAGTGAGAGAGATGTACAGTCTGTTTACACTCTGGTCAGATCTGCCTAACCCCAAGTTGCTAATCAAAATTAGAGAGTGAGATAAAGAGAGGGTAATTAAAAGACTTGATAACTGTGCCAAAATAGAAGAGTTTCTCATGATTTTTCATGGATCATTGTCTTGAACTTTTTTCTATTTCTAATATCATGTTGTTACCATCACTAAATTGCATAATAAAACAAAATCTACAGAAAAGCTAATGGTACTTTTTAAACAATGAAGATAAAAATTTGACTTAATTCATCTTAGGTATTTGTAATCATAGATGTTAGTTCTGTATTCTCTTGTTCACTTCTGCCGAACATTGTCCTTTCTGATAAATGCAGGTCCAAGACTCCCCAGTTATGACCAAGGGTATTCTGCCATGCTTTTGGAGGGCGCTGACAGATAATGACAAAGGAGGCGGATCACAAAGCTATGCTTCCAAGTGGAAAGAATTTTCATTTGATGACCTGACATTTCATGCTGAGAGCTGTTTATTGAAGGAGCTGTCAAGTCATGTTGCCCATGTTGAAGTGGTTTTATTAGTTTTGCCCGGGCATCATGAAAATTTGAAGATTGAAAACTCTTCTGAAGCAGAAGTGAAAGATAAAGCTATCTTCAAGGTGGATATCAATTATTTTATTTACGGTACTGGAGATGTGATTGTTGAATGCATTGTTAATCCAAGAACTGATCTTCCACCACTACCACGTGTTGGGGTGGAATTCCATTTAGAGAAGTCATTTAATCAAATAAAGTGGTATGGAAAAGGTCCCTTTGAATGTTATCCAGACCGTAAAGAAGCTGCCCAGGTTGGAGTATATGAGACAACTCTTCAAGACATGCATGTTCCTTACATTGTTCCTGGTGAATGTGCTGGCAGAGCAGATGTAAGGTGGGTAACATTTGAAAATGATGCCGGGCTTTGTCTGTTTGTGTCATGCTATGGAGGGTCTCCACCTATGCAAATGAATGCAAGCAAATACGGTACTGCAGAGCTTGAGAAGGCCGCTCACAACGAAGAACTCGTTGAGTGTGATGATATTGAGGTATGAATTTATGTCATAATTTATTTCCTGTTGCAATTGTTTTCAGTGAAAATTTGAATATCTACATAAAACTCTTGAGGAACGGACACTATTTGTTAGACGGACCCCAACTCTTATGTAATTTTTATGCTACTTATTATCATGCTTCTTTTTCCTTTTTCTGTTGAAACCTTTTTGCCAATCCTTGAAATCATCTTAACCTTTGTTCTAGCTAGAGATTAGTTTGCCAGTGCCGCTTCTGGCTTGGCCTGCTAATTTGGATCCAAGTGATTCAGATGTTTTCTATAAGTTTTTCTTTGTTTACACTCCTCCATTAATGTAATTTTGTTGTTTTATTCATCTTTTTTATTGTTGATTGAGGTAGGGAAGTTCTCGAACCCCTATCTTTATCCATTTTTTTTCTTTTCCTTTTTACTCCTTTTGTTCTTGACCTCTTGTTTTTATTCTGCTTTATGCTTTCTATCTTTTTCTCTTTCTTGTTATTCCGTTTTTGATTTTTGATTGTGCCAACTGAGTGTAACTAGTTTCCTGCCAAGATGCCTTTTTATTCCTCAAATGAGGAAGAATCTAGGGGTCTACTGCCTAGCACCTGCATATGTGTTTGTGTTGGTATGGGGAGAGAGAGAGAATGCCTGTTTATGTTTCTTGAGTCTTTTCTACAATCAGCAAGTTAAGTTAATTGCTTTAGACGTGGGATGTTTACTTGTTAACTAGCCTTAATATTTAGTGCTATATCTGTAGATGTGTCTTTTCTGGGTTTGACTGGGTAAACATGGTTTAACAGGTGCATCTTGATCACAAGCATATGGGTGTGGGGGGCGATGATAGTTGGTCCCCATGCGTGCATGAGAAGTACCTTATCCCACCTGTCCCTTGCACTTTCTCGATGAGATTCTGCCTAATAAGCTCCTCAAAGTCATGCTTTGATATTTATAGGTCGATGTTGCCAAAATAGATGCAATAATGTAACCAACGCTTTACCTTTATGGAACTCTTAACTCTGTTTGTAAGCATGGGTTCTTCTGAATATCTGCGTGACGCTAGCCTTTGAATTTGGTTTCTGCCTTCTGGCTTTCTGATACAGCGTTCAATCGAGCCTCAGACTATGAGCGTTCGATGTGTGTGTTATTTTCCTCCTTCCCTTGGGGGATCCTTTCTTTTGGAATATGGCTAATCTAACTGTAACATCATTATTGATTAAATTTGTGGTGGCTATTTAGATTCATGGTGTCCATTGTTTGTACAAATCTTCCTTTCGATATGATGTGATATCCAGTAAATGGCTTTCAGTTTAAATGGTAGCAGAATGTGTGGGTATCTTGTCCTTGCGATTTTGTTCGTGTTCCAACCACTCTTTAGTTCTTCACTTTTATTTGATCTTGTAAACAAGGTAAGATACGTCACGTGGATTCAGATGGAAAATGGTGGGATTAGTATCCTATTGATCTCATTTCGTTGCTGAACAAGATTGATCTTAGTTAAAATTGGTTGGCTATCAGATTAATTGGCATCGACATTATGGTTACTCCCTGGCGTATGATGCTCATCTCCTGAATCGAAGCCTTGTTTTCTGTTTTCAACGGATTCCAGAAGTTGTCCATGAAGGCGACAGTACTGAACTTTGGGCATGTGGTAGCAAATGGTTCTTTCGAAGAAATTTTGGTGAGGACCTATCTTTGCTTTTGGGGTATGTGGTTCTCGGCACGGTGGATTGCTCAATCGTGAGCCCCGATTCCACATTTCGGATTCTCGGTGGGGTTTGTATTTTGGGTGCGGTCGCAGGTGGGACCCTCTATTTGCCTTGGATTCTATGTGCAGTTGCCCCGTGCTTTGTCAAACGGGCAACGATTTCTTATTTCCACATCAGTGCTGGACTTTCAGTTAGAATCTCGTCCACAAGAACGTCACAGGCATGTTTTGATCCATGATAACGGGGACCGCTTCTTAATGTCAGATTTTTTTTTTCCTGAGAAGCCGATAGCTTCATTTGGACCACATACATTGATTGGTCTCCAACTAATATGCATTTTCAGCCAAGTATTTGATCTCTCTGGCTCTGTGTGTGTGTGTGTGTGTGTGTGTGGGTGTGCGTGTGTGTATGTGAGAGTGATAGACGGAGCGTGTTTGCATGATGTATACAGCATGGCTGCTATTTTGAAAGCAGTTCATCTCTCTCTTTCTCCGGCTTACGCACCATGGCTGCTATGTCAAAAGCAGCTCATTGTAGCTGGAAAATGTTAAAGGGTTTTGGTGGAATCAGATTCCAATTCCGCTAAAGCTTCAGAGGCCAAAAGTGCAGCATAGTTCTTCAGACTCAGAAAACACACACAACCAAAAATATCCGGGTTACTTACAGGTTTATACCATGGCAAGACGATACCTTTTTCTTTCTCTCTTCATTTAATTGGCAAGTTGGGGTTATACAGATACTCGGATCATGCCAAGAGAACTCTGGGTAACAATCAAATGGAAGGTCTTTTGACATTCTGGACTAAACTTTTCCTGGCAAGACCTTATTTCCAAATACTACCGGCAGCTATCCCACATATACATAGAATTAATGGTCCTCAATGGGAGGCAGCCGGTTTTCATTCCATCCACTTCATTCGTCATGCAGTCGCAACCTGGCTGGTTTATGTAGACAGACACAGTTAATAAGTGGTTGGTGCTTTTTGTAATTTAAACTCTGATATACTTTCTGGAAGTCAAACATGTCTATAGAAATTAGACACAAACTAACGATATTACATTCCATCTGCCTTCTTGTACCCTTGTGGACATTTGCAGACATGGGACTACCATGTGCACCAGAGCATGATACCATAAATTGAAGCCTGAAGGTAGACAGAAAGGGAAAAAGAGAAACGAAAAGGAGGAAGAATTTGAACCTAGATCCGAACTGTTAGTGGAGCCAATCATGGATGTCTGTACTGGTCCAAAGCAACAGCTAACGTGGGCTGGCCCAAAATGTTCTGGATGGCAGTTGGTACCTATAAAGAAGAAACGGGTATCATTGGGCCCTCTCGTTATGCTCTATGAGCCTCATATCAAGTCTTATGGTGTAGAACTGCCCTTTATTTTATTGCATTTTTATTGAGAAAACGAACGAACCTATCAATTTTGTGGATGCCATGCCTTGTTGTTGACAGACGGCTGCATGGTGTGCAATTTGTGGCCATTGATATTCCCACTAGAAGGTCCTCTTGTTAAATAAATGGGTGAGAGAGAGAAAACTCGTATTAAAATTACTGCACATAATTTGACCTGGGAGTAAACATACTGGTTTTCTTTGGTAAGTTTAACATATGGAACGAACTTTACAAATACATGTTCAAGTTTTTGTTATATAATAAAACCGTGATTAAGTTTAGATTTCTTTCATTTAAGCATCCGTTTCTTATGTGATTTAGGCCGTTAATGAAGGAAATGAAAAGAGAAATGGGTTGTTTGTTATTTCATAAAAAAATTGTGTTTTCATAAACTTAAGAAAAATTCATACAAATTTAAGAAAAAAAAACACCAGATATTGTAAGAAATATGTTGTCGAATGGTATGAACTTGAATACTATTTTCAACCTTTCACACACTTTTGTTCTTATTTTTAATGGAGAAAATTATGAATTTTGAAGCATTAAATTGAAGACATTTTTCATATCACAAGACTTTTAAGATCTAGTTGAAAATGATGTAGCAGTCCAGAGTCTTCAAATGAAGCGGAAGAAACACGCAAGAAGGATTTTCTCTTGCATCGCACCAACGATCAAGTCAAATGAAACTTGAGATGGTATGAAGAAAGCATATCATGGAGATAGTAAAGTAACAATAGTAAAACCTCAAATTCTAGGTATAGAATTTGAGACCTCGCAAATAAAAGAAAATGAATGCATCTAAGAAATCCAACTGTATAGTCACACATCTATCCTTCAGTTGGGTGTTCCATTTCCAGAAATTGTTTTTTCAGATTCGTTAGCCCTGAAAAAAGTTAGAAATTTTGGTTTGGTTTGACCCTCTCAGGTCCAACAGAAAATTCACAAAAGCCATAGGTTAATTGCTGGATACTAGAAACGCGCCAAATCTGTCATGGGTTTCATTTTTTTTTATAAAATTTAATTTCCTCTTCGCCATTCTTCTTCATGACATGAATTTACCAGATCGGTCACATTCCTTTGTTTTTCTAGCTTAGTGTTTTCCCGTCCGCCTCCTCCTCATTCTTCATTCTTATCCGCATCAAACCTGCCCGAAGATCACTCCGGATATTATTGGCAAATATTTACAGGAAACAAACATTCTTCATTCTTATCATTCAGATACACTTCTCTATTTTCTCTCCTATTTTGTTAGTTTTTCTTTTTTCTTTTTTGTTCTTCTCGTTCATCTAAATTACTCTTCTCCTCATTAGAACTTATTGTTATTATTATTATGATTGGTAATGGTAAGCTGTTAACTTGGTATATTCATGCTTCTAAATACTTTTTCAGTCTCTATGATCTGATTTAGAAACCGATTTGGATAACATTAGTTTTATATAGAAAATAATGCCCGGATATAAAGTTTCGTGTGTGGCAGGAGCATCCCGGACAATTTATCGGGCAATCAAACAAAATTTAGCATTTCCAAGGAATTCAATTCATTTCCCTTCCTATCAGGGGAAAGGAAAGGGCCACAATCATTTAACTAATAAGATCCCAACACGATACTTCTTATAAATGTGAAGTTATTAAGTCTTACGTGCAAATAACAAAAGCAAAGCATTATGGTGCATCTAGAAAATGTCCTGATTTTTATTATATATATATATATATATATATATATATATATATATATATATATATATATATATATATATATATATATATATATATATATATATATATATATATATATATATATAGAGAGAGAGAGAGAGAGAGCCGATAAAATGAAAATTTATACCAAAATGTAGGGACAAGAAGTTCCCCAATTACAATAACAAACGCAAAACAGCTTGTTATTTGCAAGTGAGCTTTGAGGCCTAGCAGCTTGAGTATGTGCAACTCCCTCGGTCTTTCATTGGCATGTCCAACCAACTTAAATAATATCCCACATCTGTCAAATTAAAACACAGAAAATGAGAAAATGGCACTAAATTCATATCTTTTTTTTTTCTTGATTCGAACTTCAATAAAGATGCTATATTGATAGTTTTCCAAGTGCCCTCTAGGTGTGTTTTTTTTTTCTAAAAAATCAGATCAATTCTCACTTGAATCGTATCCCACTGCCTGGGTCGGATTTGCAGCTGAAGTTTTGAAATTTGCCTCTGTATCTACATGGAATTAGCAGCGCTTTTATTTTTATAGACACTTGTTCACTTTCAAGTCTACTAAGACCTGGACCCTGAGAAATTGTGTGAGGATAAGATCTTGAAGCATGAAACCTCAAGATCATGTCACTTTTATAGTACCATGTATGAACTTTAATTATTTGTTAAATTTTAAATGTTTCTATGTTTAATTAGTTTTTAATTACATTAAAAATAGTTTTTTTACTATTTTAATTGAATGGTGAATCGGCAGCCTTATCAGGAACTGAATTTTATAACACTTGATGAGTAATTAATTCCTTTAAAACATGTACTTGTTTATATATAATTTCAACATGTTGGGCAACTCAAACTCAAATTTCTTGTTCAAATGCGCGGCTTCTGAAGGACCACATACCTGCTGACGAGGACGAAGGTTAACGTCCCTAATTCCCCCACTGGAGCCTCAATAAATGCCCCATTTCCTCGAGAAAACCACGAAAAAGCCACTCCCCCCTCTCTCCCCAATACGAAAACTTCCACACGTCTCCTGCTTCCTCATTCCACGTCTGTGGGACCCACCTCGTTTCCAAGATGCGTCGGCGGTAGTCTCGGAAGATAGCTAACGATTTTTGTTGCAATTATATATAAATTAATATTATATATAAACAACAAAATATATTTTGGTTATGATATTATATTAAAAAAAGACTACAAAATTGAAAAAACAATATTCATAACTATATCTTGCTCTCTTATGCCAATTCCGGAAATAGATCCGATCCGGATCACTTAAGTAGGCGAGGAAATAAGGGAAAGATCAGTCAAAAGCTAGACTCGAAAAATCAAAGTTTCCTTGAGTTTTCGAAAAAAATAGAAGCAAAACAAGCTAAGAGGGCAACAGGGAACGTTACGACAACTCATACTAGCCGATATATAGGTTGGAAATATAAGTGTTTATTTATTTTATTAAAGATTTGAAAATATTCGTCGATCGAGTTTTAAATAGTAGGAAATAGGAAAACCCGATATAAGTCAATGCATATCAGCAATATCTGGAATTTTCAATTCAATACAAAATGGAAATTGATATTTACAACATTCTAGATATGTATGAAGTTTTTGAACTTCTCAATACAAGATGGAAGCCGATAAGTATAGATCATTGAAAACATGGCGTCTTAATGGGGAAGACATTGAGAAAGTACGACCAAACATGGGTGGAGCTAGGGCGGGCCGACAGTTCAACCTCTGAATCCGAGTAGAGCCAACTGAATTCAAATCTAAAAAATACATGGTGCAATTAAATAGGCGCCCCCCCCTCCCCTCCCTCCACCCCTGTGACCAAAGCAGTGACGACAACAATGTCAATTGTGATAGAAATTATGACTCATGCATATGTTTTAAGTTCAAATCAAATTGAAAGGAGTAACAATAAGTTCACCCAAGTCTCTATGTTGTTCTAGGCATCCGAAGCAATGCAGTTCCCAGATGTTAGAAAACACACACACACACACACACAATCGAACGTCTATGCTATTGATTCAGCGTCAAAAATCACTTGTGAATCGGCAAAAAAAAAAAGTAAATAAAAAATAAGAAAAAAATTGAATATTTAAAAAATAAAGCAGTTGATCTTAAACCCCGGGTTCTCAAAATCCGAAGGACTTTAGATCAGGAGCAATCAAAACACAACCTAAAAAAAGTTAAATATATTTGAAAGTATTTTCTGAGCTCACACTTGGATTTGGCTTGTGTCATGATCTTGAGCCATTAGCCAACATGTTTCATTCATTAAGCAACCTTAGAAAAGCTTGTTTGGTTCTTTAGATTCGTTTACCAAACCCACTTATGCTTAGCTCTCAAACAATTGGAATCACCTCTAACAATAGATGTCCCTCTCACATCAAACTCTTGAGATTTTCTTCATGTCTTTCGCACCAAATCAGGTGTACCAAGTTCTTGGGTGCACCTAAATTTCTTCATGCAAAAGAAAAAAATTAAATATCATTTCCAAGATGTTCATTTCCTTAAGTTATATAGGAAATTGATTATAGTGACTAAGGTGCAACTTTCCTCAAATAATTGAAATGTGTAAGGTAGCATTTGGACGGCATCTAAAAAAATGTCTATTTGTAAAGATCACGTTTTTTTAAAACTTGGTTCTTTAATAAGTTTTGAAAACCAGGTTTTTTTGTTTTTTTATAAGTTTTTGAAAAACAGTAGTTATTCACTCCCTTTTGGAAACGTTGTTTTGTCAAATTTGGGTTTTTTTCACAAACACAGACGCCATTTAAAAGTATCATCCAAATACGCTTAATCATAAGCAAAATTTAGAGAGAGGACCACTCGAAAGTAAGGTATAACTTTGTCAAAATAAACATTTTTCCTTGATTTCAAAGGAGCCCTTGCCTTAACATTTTGTGAATTTTGGTGCACCGGACTTGAATTCCTTCTCATTTAAGCCTTTTTCCTTCACATGTTTTCTGACGATAGCAACAAAGTTGTACTTAGTTTCTTAAATTACTTTATTCTTGTGATCACATGAAAAGTGATTCATCTACGGGCAAAGACGATAATTGAGTAATAATTGTGTGATTGAGGTAAAAATTAACAACACCATTCAAGAAAAAAGCTCGAATTCTCTTCCGTTCCTTCTATCTATGGTATCCTGAGCTGCATCGGAGACCTAGGTAGAGTATGATACACCCTTCAAGGGGTGTCATGATCCCATAGCTTATGGTTTTAAGGGAGCCGAAGGGCATCAAACCATTTTTTTTGAAAAATTTACATGTAAATTTTTCAAAATTTTATCTGTCTTATATAAAAATTTTGAAAAATGATATTTCGGTCCGTATCAAAATTTAGAAACTTTAATTCACCCCCCTACAAAAATTTTTTGGCTCCGCCCCTCGGGATACTCAAACTGGCTCGAGCATTACAATAAAGCAGAACTTGACCAGCAAACCAAGCTCGACTAAGCGCCTCAAAGCTAAAACTAGGCCCTTGTTTGGTCCTGGTCAAACCATCTAGGTCAAAGGGTCAGGTCCACTTCGCACAAGCGCAGGAAATTCAATCACTAATAAAACTATGCAAATGTATGTATTTGTATATAAAAGTTTTGAAAGTTATATGTGGCGCCAACACTGATATAGAGGTAAAAAAATGGTAGTTTTAGATGTAGTTTCTTATGTAATAGATCTAGTTGGACGGATTGGACGAATTCTTAAGAGAACGTTTGATAAGTATACAACTTCTCAAGAGAATGTTTGATAGAAAATATGGTTTAACACTGAGACTTGGGGCTCGACACTTACGGATGCATGTGCCTAAGAAGGAGGGGTGAAAGTGTGAGAGTTTTAGTCATGTATCGAAGGTTAAAAGGAATCTTTGGGGACATATAAGACAGCCAATTGGATGGTTAAAAAAATTTTAGTTCTTAGCCATTTTGGGGTTGAAATAAGAGCTGTCGGGAACAGGTTGGGATCAGTTGGACCAAAACCCTAAGCCCGGTGTGATAGTAGGGTAAATTATGACATTATATTGGAACTTTGATTCTTTTGTTGAGCAGCAAAATGAAATACTCCTCCTGTTCACCCAACATTAATAAAGCTTTACTTCACAAAATCTGCTGACGAACTTGTTTAGCTGCTTTATAAAAATATCATGTTTGTTTTGCTTATCATCTGAAAGAAACTGTGATCACGTCGATCTTCCACTAGAAAAAAAAAACTTTCCCCTTACCAACGGATGTCACGACAAAATAAATCAATTGATTTTGATTGCTACAGTTTGTTCGCCGATAATCTATTTAAACCCAAAAAGACACCACACTTTTTCTTCTTGAGATCTGCTGAAATATCATGCACAATATGAGGTGAGATCATTATGCATGAAATATCTGCAAATTTTTCAGTAGCATGCAAATGTGGATCGGCCATAAAAGGCATAGTGTAGTTGGTCATTGTGATCATTCCGGCAACGTTGAATCTACTTGGATTTAACTTGAGACCACTGAACAAGTAACTTGAGCTGAACGCCGCTTGCAGAGGCAAATATTTGAATACTTTAGTGATCTCTCTTGTTCATTTCCTTTTTTTTTTTACAGCATATAGAGTTGATGCTCCCGATATTCGAAACGAAAATTGGTCGCTTACTAACCCCTGCTCGGTTCCATTACATCAACTTCTTTGGAGAATATTTTCGAAGCCAATGAACAATGTCTATGAAAAAGACAAAACTTAGGAAAACACGAAGAGTTCATTGTAGTAAATAATATGTTTTATCTCTTTTGATGACGATCGGTAAAATTATCGAGATTTTACTGTTTGTCAGAGGGAACACCAGCTTTATCTTGACATAAAATATACCCTTAATGAGTTCTGAATTCGAACATGACCGTGGATATGATGTCATTCAAGAATTTTTACCTGAGAGACTGTAGATGACATTTGCTATCAGAATAGCTTGTCGCTTTTCTAGGGTAAATAAGCTTTTGAGGAACAGTCCTTTGAATGTGTCCTTTCGTGTTCTTTCAAAGAAGACAACGTGGATGAAAGAGACGCCTTTTCAAAGAAAACATAACTGGGAGAGACATCCTTTCAAAGAAAACATATCTGGGAGATCTTGTTCCCTTCTTGAAATCTTGCACCCTAAACGTGTGTTTTGGAGGAAGGAAATGTTTCAAGGAAAATTTATAATATGTAGGTGAGTCTACCCCCGTGAGAGGCCCAACTTCCTCTCTTTCGCTGCATTCGAGGTTTAGAGTTGCATCGTAATCTAAGTGAACTTACTATTGTTTCATTTGAAGTAGAGTCTACTACCTTTTACCATGCAGAGCAGTAACACTCACAAAAATCAAACAACCTTATGATTATTTCATTCAAGTTGAAGTAGCGTCTACCACCTTTTACCGTACAGAAGAGTGATACTCACATAAATCAAACTAACGACTGGGTTTTCACTTGCACATCAATCCGACCAACTTATTTGTTCTCTCATGGTCCGCATGAATGGGTGGAGGGATAATTTATCTCTTGAAACAAACTTTTTATGTCCAATTCACCTTAACAAAAAAACCTGTCCTACTTTTTTTCTATGAAATAATTTCCCGAAATAAGTTATCCAGCGAATCCTCTTCCGCATAAATCTCACCTGAACCCGAACATGCCTACAATTAATCTTGAGTAAAAAATTAGAGCTCCCCATTCATGTTTGAAAATACGATTGTGATTTGTGAGAGTCTAAACATGCTCATGAGTTGTATTTATCACCCTAATCAAACATAAGTAAATCCTTTACCTTAAAACCATGTCTTATTTCGTCTCACCTTAAAACGAGATACTAAATTTGTTTTCATGCTCAAGATAAGGACCAATTAGTAAGGTATAAACAATTTGTGTTACATAAATTCCATCCCAGTCAAAATACCCCATTAAAGTCACGCCAGAAAAAAATAAAATACCCCCTAAAATTATTTTTGCTCCTAAAAAAGGGGCAAAGTAGAGACAAGTTGTATGGATAAAACTTATCGATCAAACACATTCTTAATATATAAATTTATCTTCCACCTGAGAAATGCGACACCTCGTTGGCGGAGAATGGGTCCCAGTGGAGATCCAAGATCCAGGACAATTATTTGAGGGCTATGGTGGTTCCGTAATTCTCTTGATCTTTGAGGATGAATTAGTCGATTCCCCGTGTTTCACCTTGAACCGTAACGCTTTTATAAATGGGGCCATTGTACCCGCGCTAGGAGAGGGCCGGAAGCGAGTGTCCTGTGGACGTCGGAATCGATCGTCGTCTTCCATTTATGACAGAGGGGAACAACGAAGGAGGAAGAAGGCGAAGATGGCGACCATCTGTAGAGTTCTCAGGAGGGCCTCTGTGACACCGAGGAGTGGCTGCTCTGCAACACTCTTGAAGGTGTTGGGGTCGGAAAAAGTTCATGCAAGGAGATGGTATTCGTCGCCGTCCCCGTCGCCGTCATCACCGAGGTCTCCGCCGCAATGCGCGACCATGGAGGCGTTCTGGATGAAGGATTACTTCGACTACAGGAGGTCCGTCTGTGGAGAAGTCACCCACAGGGCGCTTCTCGTCGACATCGTCGGCACCCTCATCGTGCCGTCTCAGCCGACGGCTCAAGTGAGCTACTTTTGTTGTTCTGTTTTTTGTTGTTGGAGAGCCGCTTTGACGGGTTTCTTGTTTCTTCTTTTTTCTGCTTGTGTTGAGGATTTTTGGTTTTTTCTCTCGGTGGATGTAGATTTACCGGAGCTTTGGCCAGAAATATGGGGTGAAGTACTCAGAAGATGAGATTCTTAGGCGGTATAGATGGGCGTACGGGCAACCATGGGGCGGATCGCGACTCAGGTTTTTGTTTAATTTTTTTTTTTTTGAGCAAGTGGTTCTGTAAATCGTTTTTTTTTCTTGGGTTCCTTTTTTTCATTCCCATATGCTTCTTGGTGGCTTCTAATCTCTGGAAGATGACGCGAGTTCTTTTGTTTTAGTCAATAGATTGAGATCATAAACATGAAAGAAGAAGTGTTCATTTTCATGATGAGCCTCTTCTGTTGTTTGTTGCTGTTTCTTCGTTGGAATTATTGTCTTCTGTTTACTAACCTTATTTTCGGATTCTTGTTACGAAAATAAGTTCGCACCTGCCGGAAAGCAGAGGAGCTTGGCCTTAAAAAATGTATGTGCAGTGGGTCCAGACTATTTGTAGTATAGAAAGCTTCCTTTTCACTTGTTTTCCCTTAGAGGTGTTTGGGCTGCTTGCTGGCTGGCAATTTCCTCGGCGAATCCCCTTTGGGTTGGACTGTGTTGGCGTACTGAAATCGTGATTCCAAAGCGAAGCTTCCTGTTTACTGGAGTGTTGTATTCATGGAGTCTATAGCCTGCAAGATTCGTACCCCTCAAAAAGTTCTCCTTCATAGATGATTTTTTATTTTAAAAAACTTTCTCTCCAAAATCTTTTGCTTATTTTATTCTTTCGGCGGTCCTTCTTTTGCATTTCCACTGTTTTTGTAGATTTTCCTTCTTTCTGCTTTCCCCTTTTCCTACCATTAAAATATGGACCAGAAAAAGTTCATCATACTCATGCACCCATATCGAGCTTTTGTCTTACTGGTTGCAACTTATATTTCGGTAGCCACTGAAGAATGTTGAGTTTTGTAGTGACTGTTGGTTTATTTGTTTGCTCATGGAGTCTCGTACCAGTGTGGTGTGTATCTTTATTTCTGTTGGATAAATCCCAAAAAGGTTGCTTGTGCTAAGTTGATCTTGTTATAAGTTACAAAGCAAAATGTATGTTCCTTCATCTTCTTGCCTACATGGTAACATGGTACTCGTAGCACGGTTTCCTTTGGAACTCTCTCTCTCTCTCGGTCTTATGATGTCAATTATGCTATCTTTGGGTAGATCTAACTAGTACCCATGGTCCCATACAGAATTCCGTTACTTGTTTATTTAGGTATTTACTTATTTTTTTTGTTGCTTCTGACGAGGAACCTTTCAAGGACCTGACCACTTAATGGGTCTGCCCCCAGCAAGAAAAATTTAGATGAATTAATTTCCCTTGTTTTCTGGTATGCTTAATCTGGAAGTCTGGTGTATCTGTTTGTGCGCCATTAAACCTAAAACAACACTATAAGGAAAAAGCTATATAAGAACTTTAAGAGTTCTTTTTCCTGAATAAATTACTCGGAGTCAGTAAAATATGCTAGAACAAATTTTTATTTCTGAACACATCATTCTCTGGAACAGTAAAAATGGCTGTAAGCCTATAGCAATAACTTGTCTTCAATGACATTAAATCGATGAGAAAGCATTAGTATGTCAAGTGCCAACAACTTGGGCAAAAAATTGAATGAAATCAGAGGTGGTGTTGGGTAGTAGGTTCAGTGGATAAGTCAACAGCAGGACTGTTCTTTCCAAGACCATAAAGAACCAAAATGAGTTCCAAAAAAAAAAAAGAGAAAAAAAAAAGATTCTGTAAGAAATAAAGCAAAAGAAACGGTAAATAATTTCTCATATTTTGGTCCTCCGAATTGTACAGTTGTGGAGTCCTGTTTGACATAAGCTATTTTATCCAATATCAGTTGCCACTTGCCAGCTTGTTTTTCCTTCTGCAGGTTTTTGGGGTTAGATTTTGTTTTGATTAATTTGTTGCTCAGAATAGTTCCTGCTTTGGAATAATAAACATTGTTCCAGCCACCAAGCCATTGCAAATGGGCATTTTACCAGTACAGACATAGTATGATTCATTCTTACGTGGATACCTGAAATGATGCTGAATTTTATTAGAAAGAGAATAGCTTATGTATTTTAGTGGACTTTGCTTTTACCTCTTTTATCTGGATCTAAATAATGGTTAGGCTTTCTAACAGTTGAATTTATTCACTTGGTTCAGGTATGTAGCTGATGGGAGACCATTTTGGCAGTACATAGTCAGATCTTCCACTGGTTGTTCAGATTCTCAGTACTTTGAGGAACTTTATGAATATTATACCACAGATAAGGTTAACTTTATTTTATTCTTTTTACTTTCAGACTTTCAGTATTTTCTATTCTTGACAATTCATCGTCCAGTTTTTGTTTGAGATTTATGCCTCTGTTTGATGGACTGTTCTGTTATTCTGATTGTAGGCATGGCGTCTATGTGATCCTGATGCAGAAAAAATACTGAAAGCCATAAGAAGAGCTGGAGTAAAATTAGCTGTTGTTTCAAACTTTGATACAAGGTTGCGCCCACTTTTGCAAGCATTGAAGTGTGATGAGTGGTTTGATGCTGTGGCGGTGTCTGCTGAGGTAGGTGGTCGTCCTGAAATAAATTCTTCTCATTTTGTGTTATTTTCATGTGCCATTCTGTCCTATTATGTTCCTCTATTCTTATATGAGTCCCTGTTAAATCATGTTATCGTGAATCAGGTTGAAGCTGAGAAACCAAACCCAACTATATTTTTGAAGGCATGTGAATTGCTTGGGGTAAAACCTGAAGATGCAGTGCATGTAGGTGATGACCGCAGGAATGACATATGGGGTGCCAGAGATGCTGGTTGTGATGCTTGGCTTTGGGGAAGTGATGTCCACACCTTCAGAGAGGTAATATGGTAGTTTCCATGTTCTTTATTTTGCGTCTTTGGTTTTGTTTGAGGAGTTCATTTCACATTTACAAGCGTTTGCATTCATCAATAGCTAATAGCAAATCCCAACTGTTGTATCGTTGCAGGTAGCTCAGAGGATAGGAGTACAAGTCTGATAATGGCCTCTTGAGATTTTCGGTGTAAATTTTTGCTTGTTATGTCCATTAGGTAAAGGCTAGAGAGTAACATATGCTGTTGCCTGTATATAGTTGAAAATGTGGACTGGTGAAAGTGGTCTATTTGAAGAGTCAGCGTCCATATATGCATATGTACTCGCCTTGTGCAATAATTGAAGGTGCTTCACATCTTTTCCACTGGTCAGCGATCGTTTCATCAAGTGCAACATGAAGAAAGAACTCGCGGATGTTGAAGACTGTCTAGAGTGACCAAACCTATAGCAGGATCTCATAATAATATGTTACTGTTTCATAATAATATGTTACTGTTTTATGTATCTTTATGTATCTGTTCCAAAAAATGGGTAAAATTATGGAACACTTTTTAAAGTGTGCATTAAAAGTAACTTATTTTTGGGTTAGATGCATGGGATGGTAACATAATGTTACTGTTTCCAAACAGTCTCATAAGTTTTATCTCCCCAAATTGTTCATTTTTCTGGGATGCTCGAGCGCAGATGGCAGGAGAACTTGGCCTCACATGAAAAAGGAACATTCGTTCCAGGGATTTGAACTTCTCTTGGTTTTGTCTTTTAAAAGCAAGCTTAGGTAACTTTAATGAGTTTTCTCGATCAGATGAGAGCTGTTTTATTCTATCATGCCTAAGTGGTCTGAGCCTTGATAAAGGTTTCTCATCGTAAAAAAAAAAAAAATTAACAGAATTAAATTTCATCTCACAAGCATGCGCCCTGAGTTTGGGATCTAATTTTGCTTCGAATATAATCTGATCGGTCATAATTAGAACTAAAAATGCTTAAATAAACCCTTCACCAGATGGACCAATTTGCAACCTCTTTGTTACGAAACTCTTACATTCCACGCCTTACAATCGGATCAAACTGTAGTCAATTTGCAACATTGTTCTAACCAAACCAGAATTAATCGTCATTCAATAGTCATTCACGTATCCGTTAGATATACGGACGTGAGATTAATGATCAACACGTCAAATATGAAATACTCGAGACGGTGAGAGAAGTAGGGTTTAAGGGACAATATGGCGCGCGAAGTAGCAATGCTTTCTGGCGCGACCGCCAGGATGGGGAGGGGGAAGGCGGCAAAAGCCACGGAAAATTAACGGCACCCAAAATCTCGTTAAAGTATAGCCTGTAATCCTCTTGCGTACAAGGAAAAAATAAAATTCTCACCAAGAATGCGACTACGTTTTTAGTTGTAAGAGGTGTTGGAAATGTTCTGGCTCTTGCAGGAAAAATGGTCGAAAGCCCATTTGGAATAATGAGTTTAAAACATAACCAAATTAGTCTTAAGCTGTCTCGTATTCAATATTTTAATTTTTCATGCCAACCATATAGAATATAGCCAAAGTATTCAACATATGTTGTCCATGTCCAGCCTAACAAGGTATACTTTTATTAGACCCAAATTTAAACGTACTTTATTATACATTTTAAAGACTACGCGAGTTACATGTCATATAGGGCACGTTTTCTCCCTTGAAAATTCACTATAGCTAATGGTGACAAATTTAAATTTTGAAAATGAGTTCCTCTCTCACAAATTATATAATCAAAATTCCACCTCAGGGGGGGCTTTTATTCGCTTACTGCTATCTCGCGTCGTTGTAAAACGGCTTCGTGGGCAAAATCTATCTCAGGGGTTTTGGCTTCTCCATGGAAGAGTGGGTTCCTTTGTTCAATATTTTCCTTCACTCACGCTCTGCAGAGGGGGAGGCGTCCTTTTGGATGCAGCAAAACTCCATGAAGGCTTCTACTTTCCTCGCCCTACTCACCAGAGACGTCCTCTATTACCAAGCCTCTGCCCAACAGCATCAACGAGCGGCAGAGAAACCGCCATCATCACCACCTTCTTCTTCTTCACAGGCTCATTCCGTTGTTAACAAGTAACCATGCTTACTCTTCGTTTCTTTTTGTTTCTCTTTCCATGTCGGTGTGTTGCTTTTGGTATTTCAATGCCCGTTTCTCATATTATCTGTGGACGTGTGAGCAGATGCATGTGGATTGAGACTCTCCCGAATGCAATGCAATCTAAAATACTGTCATTTCTGACCATAGAACATTTGAGATTTCATAAGAGCGACCTCCGTCTTTTAGGTACCAACATTCTGAAACAGCCAAATTTGGATTTTTGGGTCATGAAATCTGCAAAGAATTTGCTTAATACGGTCAGAGGAGATGGTTTATGGCCTGTGCATTTAGATATAGACGATGAATTCAATGCTTTGCCTCAGTGGCTTAAGGATGGGAATGTAAATGACCGTGCTATCCTTCCTTGGCTTCCTTTGTCTCCACAATCGGTTTCGCGGATTACTTCGGAAAAAGTTCCTCGAGCTATGGAAGAGTTTTTTGAGTTGAAAGAAGAAGAAATGGTTGACCAGGTAATGGATGATAGTTTAAGAAATGAGGATGGCCATTTAGAACCGGTTTCCCTCAGTTCAGAGCTTGAACCTTCTATTAGAGCTAGAGCTCTTAAGTTGAAAGAAGAACTTTTGAGTTTTGATGAGCATGGTGATGCCATTAGAGCCTCTCATTTGGCTGATGAAATTAGAAATCTATGTGGTCTTGCACATACCATGTCAGTGTTGGGTATCATTGAACCTTGGAAGGCGGATAATGAGACTGCATTGCGCATTTTGAATAATCTTGTAAGTGAGAATGAAAGCTGTGATTATGAGAGGCTGAGCCAGGTTATGTGCTCTTTTCTTCTTCCCAGTTTGTTGGTGCTAAATGAGCCAGCTTCGCGCCTACTGATGAGCAGCACCCTCAAGTATGCAAAGCTGCATCAGAGTGCAGCAGCAGATGCGATCTTTCTTCCATTGATATTGCGAAATGAGGGAGTGAACGTTCACATTTGTGATGTACTTAGTAGAATCGTTAGGGAATGCATGCACTCAGTTCAACTTTCATCTCTGTGCCAGAAGTTGCTAACTGAAGAAAGCTTGTCCAAGGTAGTCGTGTGTCAGCCTTGCCATCGGAAAGATTTCATCTCAGATTGTTTAGTATGGACGGAGCCCCTAATTGTTCTTTTTCAGAATATGTTGAATCAGAATGTTTATTTAACTGAAGATACAGTCGACTCCTTAGTCTCTTCCCTCAGGAATGTTGCTGAAAGATTTTCTAAATCCTTGAAATTTGTGAACTTTATTATTTTCTTAGTGGGGAGGTACGGTTCTCTGCTAAAGGTTCATAAATTTACGTTGTTAAGCATGGCGGAGAACACTGATACATTTATTTCGTCATCTTTAATATCTAAGCTTAATGGCTTGTAGCTATGGATATGAGACATTTTACTGCAAGTTAAGCTGATCTAAACGACACATGTCTTATTCATTGTCAATATTTGTGTTATGTATATATGTGTAACTTGGAATTGGTGCTCTCATGCTTGATCTTCTGACTCTCAAAAGATAGCACAACAAACCAGGGCATCTTTCTCTCACAAAGTTGCACTTTTATCTATGCTACAACACGGATCAGCACATTTCTTTTTGAAATTTCTGTGGCTTGTAAATTTGAACTTTTTGGAAGAAAGAAATACTAGATAGTTTAGCGTAGTATATAATTTGCTAGAAAGTCCAGGATTCTTTTAGACAATTTAGTGAAACATGACATGCATTTTTTCTAGAAGTATTAGAATGAACAAGGAGTGCCAGTGATTGCAGTTGACAGAAATGAGCTACATGAACCAGCCAGATGAGTGCGAGCATTTACCAATATCATTTTTTCCTCTATAGGGCAGTTGCTCGATCAGCTAAAGCAGTGTTTTTCTTTTCAAGGATCTTGATTTTGAACATTATTTTGGGTTACGCCTGAGCATGTCTACAAGCAGTAAAGCCTGCATTCGTTTGTTACTTTATCTGCTAGATGGTTATGTATCTTGATTGCTCATTAAAATGTTGGGACATACTAAACTGATTCTGTGAGTGCAGAAAAAGGGGATCTACCCACTGTGGTTCTGTTCTTTAATTGGAAATGAGACAAAATACTGTTTTAATGGTTACCCGATGCCATTGCATGTCTTTTCATTTTCTTTGAGATTATCTGTGAATTTGTTTGATATACCTGAGGAATGAACTCACTAGATTGTCCTTTACGAGATGCTAGAGTATGGCCTTTTTTTTTTTTGAGGGGGGTTCGTGGGGGCGGTGGGGGGTGATAAGGGTGAGCCCTGGCCGGTGAGCCTTATGAGGACAGCATCATCGTTAAACTCAGCCAACAAAAGATTATTGATGCAGAAAACTATCTGTGATTGTGTTTATCCCATAAGAAAAGTACTTCTAACTTACTGGTTGAGTAAGTTGGTGAAGTCTAGCTCGCATTATAATTTAGAAGTATGATACTTCTGTTTACTAGTAAGTTTTGGGCTCTCGTCAGGTAAGAACACGTCAGAGTTATTGGTAGCCCATGGCTAATCACAGAAGGTTCATCGCCCCATTACCCAAGAAATTCCAAAGCCTAGTACTTGATGTCCTGTCGGTTTTAATTGGAATAGTGGCTGCCCCTAGATTATGAAGAATGATATTTTCACTCTTTTTTTTTTCATTTGTACTTATGATGCTCATGTTTTTGTGCGTTTCCTCTTTTTGTGTAAATGTTTTGTGGCATTTAGATGTAAAGTACATATATTTTTTTCCTTCACAACCTTAATGCTGCTTCTCCTGTTGAATTTTCTATCCTTCCTAGATTCTTCCTTGTTCCTTCATACCTCTGTATCCTGCTTTTCTTTCATATCCTACTCATGTAGCTATTGGGGGAAGCACAGATGCATGCATATGGGCATGCATGCAGACAGATTTAACAATTTATCATAAGGTTTGAGGGAGAAAGCATCATCTATTTTGGTTGTGCTAACTAAGGATAGACGTGTTGATCTGACCCTTTTGTCATGTCGCTAGCAAGTTTGTTCCTACAGCACATCTAACAACCTTGTATGCTAAAGGTTTCTCCGATGTAACATTCAACAGCCGAAGTTTTTAGTTTCTCCGATGTAACATTCAACAGCCGAAGTTTTTAGTTTCTCCGATGTAACATTCAACAGCCGAAGTTTACACCATATTTCAAAGAATTCATGCAATTGTATTGAAAGTAACCTTTCATATTCTTTTTGCCTCATCTTCCATACGTGAGAATTTGAAACCCATGTTTCCTGTGTATCAATCTAATATGCCATGTGCCGACGAATAAAAAATTTGCCGATGAATCTAATATGCCATGTGCTTACTTGCCAGCCTCACATGGTTTTCTACTAAATCCTGCCAGACTAATATGGTGCTCATTTCTCATCTTCATATTGAATACAGAGATTCCTGGTTTATGTCATGGATGGCACATAAATCAAAATTTCTACTACGTCAAGCCTGCTCGACAATCTAAGTAAATGCACGTTTTGGTTGGAAATACTGGAAGACATTTAAAACCTTAAACATGGTCCTTGTATTACTTCTCATGTCTAATGTGCATCTGATAGCATGACAGCTTTGTACAAAACTTTCAACATCTGCTCCATGCCACTAGGAGCTTGCATTTTTGAAGATATTGAAATTCAAACACATGGAGGCGTGCAGTTGTATGTGGATATAAAAATTGCCTTCTTGATTGAGGGTTTTTCCAAAAACTCAGGCTGTTCATGTTTTTCTTTTTAACATATTGCATCATGGTTCATAAACTACGAAAGCCGTGTGAAGTATGGTGATGAATCCGTGGAGAACTGGAACCATGTGTGAATTCCTGGGTTATTTCAATAGTGATCGCAAGTTAAGGAACCATTTTGGATTTAGCTCTTGCAAATGCAAGAATCAATGAGTATCTAATTCTGGTTTGGGCGCAACCAATTGAAAGCAAAATTTGTACCTCGTACTAAAACTGTTAAAAACCTGGCTTCATCATTAAAACAAAGATCTTTTTTGAAATACTTTTGGTGTCAAAACCTGGTTACAATTTTAGTATCCTCTGAAGACGTTAGTTTGATAGCGTATCATTAATACACCATGTGCAGCTTCTGCATTTAACCAACTGCAACATATTAAATTACTTCCACAAGGATGCCACGCCATTCTTTAAGATGAACAACACTTCAACAGATAGAGTATACTATCGGATGAGTTTCTCTGTTCTAAAAAGGAAGAAAAAATTGGTAGTAAAACTTTTTTTTTTCATCAGTAATTCCTAAAACCATGCAGTCTCTTTGTAATTTCGTGAACAACCGATGTCTCTGTGGAAGCAAAAACTTTCTGAAGAAAATAAATGTTGGGGATAAACCCTTGTTAGCAGTTAGCACATAGGCTGTCTTCCCTAGTCATGTTCCTCATCAGGAAATCTATTGTGCATAAGCTTTTTTTTATTCTGTGAGAAATTTCCTGTTCCATGTGTTTCTGCTAGTGTAGTTGGTCGAGCCAGTGACAGTATAGACGTTGGACGTGTTTGCTGCAAGTAAATGTGCAAGATACCGTCTTCTAACTTGCCCCCCGTCATGGTTCTGTAATAAAGAGGCTTATATTTGGTGCCAACTGAACGAACCATGTTATTTAATTTTTGCATCCTGATTTCTTATAAGTTATTTTGGCAGTGATGACTACAAATGTTACAGTTGGACGTGTTTGCTTCAAGCAAATGAGCACGGTATTGTCTTCTAACTTGGCTCCGTCTCTGTTCTGCATGAAGAAGCTTATATCTGGTGCCAACTAGATGAACGGTGTTATTCAAGTTTTGCATCCTGATTTCTTCCAAGATATTTTGGCATTGATGACTACAAATGTGATGAAGAAATTGCAGACATACAGAGCATGAGGCTGATGTTTATGCAAGCGTAAACGTGAAAACGAAAAGGAAAATCGTTAAAAAATTCAATGCCTGATGAATGATCCATACGAAATGCTTGTTGAAAAGAAAATAACGATATAGAGCAATGAAGTAAGGAGGGACTGGCAGACGATACGAACACGTTTAGTTAAGTGTTTCTAAAACGAGTTAAAGCAAATGTCATATATGGCAGATAATTTCTTAATCAAGACAGAGTTATAGTATGATCTTAACTCAAGATCCAACAAAATGACATCGACAATTTAGATCAATTAATAGAACTTTTACAAACGTAGAAATTTTGCAATTTTGAAAGACATGCTTTTGCTGGTTTTGTTTTAAAGCAGCAATTAGTTTTTTGTTTTTCGTTTTGTAATTTCAGTAGAACTGGCTGAAGATCGAAATCTTGTCAAGCATGGACCTGTCGAAACCAATGTCATCAGAAGTGGTTTTGAAATGGATCGGCCAAGTTGTCCCGATTTCGCGATTCATGAATTGGCAAAAACAATTAAAAATTATTTCTTAAAAGTAAATGAAAAAATATTTAAAACACTAGAAAAAGATAAAAAATGACACATGCCAATCTTGAATGGGCCACTGAATATATTTCAACATCGATTGGAACGATTTACAGTAAACATCCAACAGGAAATTTTGAAGCTGAAGTACATTTAGCAAGGATTATAAATAACACGGTTAACTAGGAGGCGCATTTACTGGACATTACGGTACCAACGAGGCGACAAGTATTTGACAAAGTGGCAGACGTTCTCATACAATCTTGGATTGCTCCTATCCTTCTGTCTTTAGCCACCGGGCGAGCAAACCTCCGGATCTACGGTAGATCGGCTATGTTGTTCCCCACCGACAGTGTTTCTCTTCTCCCTGAAGGCTTCTCTGTGGATTCTTCAGTGTTTCAAGCTGCTTCAGTGCCTGCTTCCTGACCAAGAACGAGAAGTTCTGTTGGGTTGGATGGTTCCGACCTTCTGAGAGGAGGAGGAGGAAGAAGAAGAGGGAAAGATGAGTCGAATCCTGTCGCCCGTAGCGGACTCTAAGTCGGTAAAAATGATCGTGTCCACCCTCGTCTTGATGGTCGCATCTTTCTACATCGGAACACTGTTCGGCGACAAGGAGCTGGTCTTCGTCGAGGACCCTTCCGCACCCCCTGGTTCTCTCTCTCTCTCTCTCTCTCTCTCTCTCTCTCTCTCTCTATATGAGACGGGCGCACGCACATTGAATATGAGTGGTTGGAAATTGGAATATGGTGCTGTGGATTTGATTATTGAATCAACTGAGTTTCGCATATGGGTGTCTATCCCGGAGAAGGCATCTTTTATTGGAGGCACTGGGGTTTCTGAGTCACATTGCTTATGCATGCCGTTCTTGGTGTTGAAATTTCTTGAGATGTGTTCTGTTGAATTCGTTCGTTGCTCTCTCTCTCTCTCTCTCTCTCTCTCGCTCGCTCGCTCTCTCTTTTTTCTCTGTTGTTTTTTAGCGTGAGTTATTTCCGTGTTCTAAATGGTTGGCAAGATAAGGGTCTTTGGTTTACCGTAATTTGAAGGATATAATTTGTCTTCTTGATGGTTCTCTCTTTTTCTTGAAATGCGCTTGGGGATGTGACTCAGGAGGTGCAGTTTTCCTGATCTTTCTTTGGAAAGATGCGATAGTTTCAACATTCCCGAGTATAAGCTCTTTCTGGCTGTTTTGGTCGTTGACATGTTAAAATTATAGTAACAGAAATAATTTCTTAATAACTTGCTTTTCTTTTTAGTATAATGTAAGCATCCAGTGGTCATGGTATTAAACTTTCTACATGAGTAAATGACATGGATAGGTAATTGGTGTTGTGAACTTGCTTAGTTGATACGGGTTCATTTATCTCCTCACCACCAAGAACAATGTGGCAATGGAAAACCATTCTTCTGACTTTAATGGCTGCACTAACATGCTTTGTGAATCATCACAAAGATATCAGTGATAAGGCCAAATTTTCATAATAAGACTTGGAAGTTTCCTAAAAGAACAACTTACTGTAGAAGAGTTTAGATGAATTATATGGGCATAGTCACCATTTCAAAAGAATATATCCTGATTAGATGCATTTGATCGTAGCTCTTAATCGTTCCACTGAGTTAAATATTGGAGTTCTTGTCCATAAAGGTCCCGTTATTCACTGATTACATTTTGGTGCTATTAAAGTTGTGAAACAATCGTCAAGAAATTACATTTTCTTTTGTGTTTTCTCATATCATCTAAGTTGTAACTTAAACCTTATAGATGAGATCTATGTGATCTTTTTGCTGGGTAATGTACCATCGACCATTGCAATTTTACTTCTTTTTTTCATATATTCATGACAATTTAAGGTCAATAATGTGCGAGGTTCAGTAGCTTGTGTTGGTTCATTTGGTCTGTAGTTTAAATAGATACCCTTTCTGAATAGGTGCCTGTGATGAATTTGGACTCCTAACTTGTTAAAAATAATTGAAATTAGGGGTTAAATTCATATGAACTTTTCTCAAATTTGGTGTTTTCTTTTAATTTTTAAACCAAAATGTACTAGTCAAATTGTGGTTTGAAGCTTTATGATGCATATTTGAACCAGGGAGAATTTCAATTGTAGGTCAAATGTTCATCATGTTGTAATTTTGCTCAAAGGTCAGCCATCTTATTCATTTTGGATATGTTAGAAGGCATGAATGTGCTCTAAGTTCTGTTTTTCGTTAATTTATTCAGAACAACAACAAGGATCATATATAAGCTATTGAAATTCAAAGACATGTGACTACTTCTACTGTAATCTTTACTTGTGAAGGTCGGGGATTTATAAACCCCAATGTCATCATTCTTGTGCACAAAAAATGCTTCTTGATGTTTATTCAACTGTTAGATGTTCTGGAATGCGTACAGACTACACTGATGTATTTGATTCTATTGAATGTTATGGTCATTTCCTAAGAACACTCGCAATGTGTTTCATATTCCTAATGATGCATTATCTTTGCTTGGCTGTTCATTTCACAGGAGGTCTCAAGTTTCACAATAAAGTTGCTCTCTCGTTTAGAGAAACTCCAGTTATGATTCCAGAAGCTGGGATGAACGTATGCCCTTTGATCTATAATGAGTATATACCTTGTCATGATCTGTCATTTATTGGAACACTGTTGCCAAAATTAAATCTAACAAGGAAGGAGGAACTTGAAAGACATTGTCCTCCTCTAGGGAAGCGATTATTTTGTTTGATCCCTCCTCCTAAGGATTACAAAATCCCATTAAGGTGGCCGATCAGCAGAGATTATATTTGGCGTAGCAATGTAAATCATTCACATCTTGCTGAGGTCAAAGGTGGACAAAATTGGGTCCATGAGAAAGGAAACTTATGGTGGTTCCCTGGGGGTGGCACACATTTTAAGCATGGTGCTCCAGAGTATATCCAGAGGTCAGTATCTCTTTTGCCTTCCATAGAAACATTTATCATAAAAGTACCTCAAGAGCTATGAATCAGACACTTGTACTAATCTCCTAAATTGAATTTGCAGTTATTGGTATGTTCCACTTTTTTTTTTTGCTCTTTTTGGCTGCTGTCCAAGGTTTCTAACTGGGCAATCCTATAACTTCAAGAGTTCTGTTTTCTAATTGGAAAATCTTATTTTGTCTGCCTCCACAGTTTCCAATATGAACTTCACGTGAAGAAACATCCATACTACATTTATATAACTTCCACAATGATGGATATGTTATGCATGAATGTGTTTTGTATTATTGTTTAGCAGAAATATGGGAAGGAAAATGAAGTTATGTTAACATTGATGAAAGAGTTATTACCTTAAGATGTTCTTTCCTTTCGTGTTGGGGTATGACTGCAGCCATTCTTTTTGTTATTACCTTAAAATGAAGTTATGTTAAGCCATTCCTTTTGCTATTCAATTCTGGTGGGATGAACTTGAAAGTTCTTATTGTGACTTCATTAGCATTTTTCTGTTGGTTACGATGATTGCAGATTAGGAAACATGACTACCCATGAGAAAGGTGATCTGCGAGATGCTGGAGTATTCCAAGTCCTGGATGTTGGATGTGGTGTTGCAAGCTTTTCGGCCTTCTTGCTTCCAATGGGTATACAAACAATGTCATTTGCACCCAAAGATGGCCATGAGAATCAGATACAATTTGCTCTAGAACGAGGAATTGGTGCTATGATTGCCGCACTGGCCACAAAACAACTTCCTTTTCCAAGCAATTCTTTTGAAATGGTTCACTGTTCCCGTTGTCGTGTCGATTGGCATGAGAATGGTAAGGAATCAAGAATACCCATGATTGTGATCCAAAATATTGCTCACTCTTTTCCTGCTGATGAAAGTAATTTGACATGTCGAACTTGGTTGCTTTGCTTAAAAGGATTATATCTCTCAATAGATAAGTGATTGCTTCTCCTTTTCCTTATAGCTGCATAAATGGCTTCAAATTTTATTGTGAAACATGTGAATTTTGATGTCAATAAATATATCCCCTTCACTGTTCTCTGGTTTCATCTTGTTGATGGAATGTGACCCTCTTACATGTTTTTGTCAACAAGATCAAAGTCGATCGATCTGACATTTGTCTACATTGTGACATTATTTGGCTGTAGTTCCTTTTGTTTTGGGATCTTGGTAATTTATTTTCGATAATTCATGCAGATGGTATTCTACTCAAAGAAGTTGACAGACTCCTGCGACCTAATGGCTACTTCGTTTACTCAGCTCCCCCTGCTTACAGGAAGGATAAGGATTTCCCAGTGGTATGGGAGAAGCTGGTCTACCTGACAACAGCGCTATGTTGGAAACTTATAGCTCAGCAGGTGCAAACTGCTATTTGGATCAAAGAAGCAAATCAGTCATGTCAGCTAGAACATGCAAAGGAGAAAACTTTGAATTTATGCACTTCAAAGGATGACACTAGTCCATCTTGGCAAGCACCAATAAAAGATTGCGTTAATCTTAGTCCAAGAGCTGAAGACATTAACAAGCTCCCTCCAGGACCAGAACGTCTTTTGGTATATTCTAGGAGTTTGGAGACCACAGGTCTGCAAACTTTTCATGTTCGTATAAGTTGAGAAAATTATAGAATCGCCTCGTATAATTCTTCTAAATTTTCTTATAGCTTGTTTCAGATTGTGAATGATGTCCAGTTTAGAATCTTAGTGTTGTAGCAAGTATTTTGCTCATACACATCTATGTGTATATGTGCATTCATCATGTATATTTTAACTATGTTGTGGTTGTTTATCTAGTCATCGAATTCTTGGCCCTGTAATCTTCAATTGTCTTGGGATTTAAGGAGTGAGATGTTAGGCTGGTTCAATATGACCAAGGACTATCCTCCAGCATGGTGCCAACATGTATCAAGGACTATTCTCCAACTTAATTTACACACACACACACACAGTATGTGCATTTCACTGGTAACATTTGTCTTACTTTATTCCGTGGAGTAGTGTCAATACGTAGAAGCTAACATGATAGCTTAAGGAGAAATCTTTGGGCTTTATCATACCATAAATGTTTGTGAAAAGATACTTCTTTCTGTTGGTTTCCTTCTGCTAATATTCTACTTTTTCTTTTGTCTTCTTAAAGCATTCTGGTCCTTCTGTCTCTGCAGGCATTACTTCAGACATGTTTAAATTGAATACCATGTTTTGGCAAGAACAAGTAACCCAGTATGAGCAGCTGATGGGGATCAACTTCACAGAAATAAGGAATGTCATGGACATGAATGCTTACTGTGGTGGATTTGCAGTTGCTTTAAGTAAACGACCTCTATGGGTTATGAATGTAGTTCCTGCCAGTATGAACAACACACTAGCTGCAATATATGACCGTGGACTGATTGGTTCCTTCCACGATTGGTGAGGAGTCCTGCATCATTATCTTCTCTCCTTTTTACTTTTACACAATGAACTTATCCGCTTTCTAATGTATTGGTACCTCAGGTGTGAGCCTTTTTCCACATACCCAAGAACGTACGATTTGTTGCATGCTTCTCACCTTTTCTCACATTATAAGAGCCGAGGTGAAGGTTGTCTGATGGAAGATCTTATGCTTGAAATGGATAGGATTATCCGACCTCAGGTAAATGAGCCGCTTGGATTGTTTTCTATTTTGAACTACTTGACTTACATATATTTTCTGCTTGTTTCAATCATTTAGGAACTATCGACAAAGCAAACCATGTTCAACAAAAACTTTGGTGTTTAAAACCCTTAACCTGCCTGCACACCGTAGTTTACAATCTGCAACATGCTTTTGCTAAATAGCCATTTAATGAGACATGCTTAGGGCAAAACCCTTAAAATGCAAGAAAAATGTTGAAAGACACTTGGAGTCCTGCTATTATCCATCTCATACGTGACTACATATTCGATACTTGTCCATGTCCCTGACTCTGCAGAGAGCGTCCTTGTGTGGTTAACTGTTGCATTCTGCATATACTTTGTTCTTTTCTCACTCTATGCGCTCTTTCCTATGAAATGGAAGATACCTGAAGTTCTTTGCATCATTTAAGCAATCCATCCTGTTTTGAGGAATTTGGTTGTCAGAAAGTAGCTGTTACATGATCACCTCCTTTTGCAGGGCATCATTGTCATCAGAGATGAAAGCATCCTTGTGTCAAGGGTCAAAAGTCTAGCTACAAAGTTCTTTTGGGATGCTGAATCACATGTTGTGCTGGACGAAAATGGCAACAAAGAAGATGTACTCTTATGTAGAAAGAAATTTTGGGCAATTTCTTGATTATACATTATTGCTATTTGGCTATTCTCCTACGGCCATCCAGAGAAAAGATGGCTCCGCAATTCATTGGAGCTAGCTATTTTTTTGAATTTCTAATTATTTGTGCCCATTTTCTTTCACAACCAACAGTTCGTATAGAGTTTTGATCTACACTTAACCTGTTTCAGCAAGCACGCAATTTGGTTAGAAAACCTCCATGGAAGTGCCAGGGAAATTCCATTATCTGCTAAACCCGGTCCAGTTTTGGCCACCGCAATGTGCACAGATTGTATAACCCAATTTTTCTACCTTCTCCATTGATCTTTTGCTGATGGTCTGGTGGACAGAACATTTCATCGAAGTCATGAGTCTGCTCCTGAACCGGTGATTTTAGTGTGTTGGCTTGGACCAAGTAGGTTTAACTCTGTATGGTTCTCTAGCAGGCACACTGGGGTCCAGCCGCCTAGAGGAAGCCTGAACAATTACAAATCGCCCTATAAAAGGTGACCAGATAACCAAGATACATTGTAAATAAGGTTTTAACAAACTCCACACAATGGAAAGAACATTAAAATTACAAAAGTTTATCATACTCCTTTGCATCAGACTTATTCCAAGTTAATGAAGATGACAAGACCTGACCTGCTCCCCTCTCGATTCGTTCACTTGATGTGTTCACAATAGAATTATATATTGATCTCCTATTGACCAGGTTCGGTCTAAGCTGGTCCATATAACAAGCCAACCTTGCACAAGGACATCAGAACGACAAGGAACATAACTTGTTTTCCTTTCACCGGTTGTCCCCTGGCGTTCTGGTGGTTTAAAACGCTCAGGGTTCGGGAACTGGTAGGGCGGATATGGGAAAGGAAGCTTAATAACAGAACAAACCGTGCCTCATAAATGGCAGGTCATGGATTCAAGCCAGGAAAAAAAAAAAAAAGAAGAAACACTAGAGAGATAAGAACAATTTCTTACTTGGTATAGTACATGAACCCAGCAAAAACATAATCTTTGACCAAGTCCTACAGAAAATGATGCAGAAAGTACATGATAAAAGTAGCAGATTATTAATCAGCCAGCTACAATCTCCCAGAGTACTTGTTAATGTCCACCTCGCCATCGCTCAAAAACATGCTATTCGTGAACCTATTTGGTTGCAGCGGTCGTCTCGGAGCCTGTTGCATCTCTGGAGCACTGAGCCACATAAGCTTTAAGCTGTAGAAACACGAGTGTCCATTAAATTTAAATCAGTAGAAAGATGATACAGATGAAAGAACCAAACAAGAGCTCACCAAACTTTAGTCACCACCACAAGTTAATAAGATTGAAAAAATGGCAAAACAGCAACAGCCAAGCGTAGTATGACCTAATGGCACGTGCAGGCCACAAAAATGGAATTCGACCCAGAGCTCTCCATCAGAATTGCTGATGTGAGAGGTCCCAACTGTTGCAGATTAGGTTATTAAGTGAAGTTGGGAGTTTGACTAAGATTAGATTTCCTTCTAATCTGAGTCGAAGGGAAAACTGGCCTGACCATCCCAAAGAGATAAACCTTGCTCCAACTTGAACCACCTGAGGAAGTTGCCGAGTTGTTGAACCATGACTGCCTGCCTGACAGTAACAGCCTGCTCCCATTTCAAAAGTCAGATTACGTTCACATCTGGACTACACTAATACCCCATAGTCCATGTGCATATGCAAATTGCACCATTCAGTAGATTGTCCGAGGACCAAAAGGAGAGTAATTCTGTACAGTTGGTTTCCAAAGACAGCAAAATGTGAACCATAGCCATACCCACAAACCCATACTGTGTACACCATGTCCTCAGCTCTTGTGGGAGTTTGGATGGATAATTTATACATTGGTTGTACTCCCAGTCATATTTCACTAACCCGAGAATCTCAATTAACACAGTTGGTTTATGTATGTATTAGTAGAATCTTACTCGGCCAAACCAAATTCACTGTGAATTACTATCATATTGACGGACTTGACTTGCAGAAGTAGACAGATACATTATTGGCTGAATACCTACTGTTTGTTCTTGGGCCCTTTTAGCCGTCTTATGCCAGCAGGACATACTCATGATAAACAGTATACCACACGTTTCTCAAACACATTGATCTCTCAGAAAGCATAAAGGAGTGTGTACAGATTCAGTCAAGCACTCTATACAGTTTAGGACAGCTCTTGCATAAGTTGCCTCATATGTTTGAAAATTCTGCCAACTCCATGAAGGTCTATTTTCTTTGTAACCAAAATGCAAATTACAGTTGAGTACATTCTTCATAAACTGTTGTATGTGATTCATAAGCTATAAATTCCATCTCTTATAGCAGGTGCTTTCTTGTCATCAGTTATTTGCTTTCAGCGTTGTTTGTTGAGAAATTTTGTGATATTCCTTTAGTTATCACATGAATTTGTGATGGAAAAAGGAAGTAGATGATGTACAAATTATGAAAATCTATGCAAAGTTTATGCATCACACAGATTATTTGGAAACTTTTTTTTTCCTATGACCTCTACATCCATAAAAGGTGTTCTACCTTGGAATTTATCTATATGGACGAAAGTTTAAACAATACAATGATTGGATCACCCAGCACTCAAAAGAAACAAGAAAATTTCTCAAAGTTCAAGACAATAGAGCCACACAATCTACACTGTGGAGCATTTACTTTTTTTCACCAGCTTCCATGATCTGCAATACTTGGAGAACAAAGTGAAAAATTAAAATTGCAGAGCACACAAACCTTGAAATTGGTCAAGTCAGGAACAACATAATGAGGCAACTTTTCATCCATCACAACATATCCACCTGCACAAAGTGATCCATTAGGAAGGGGGGCAGGGGAGGGGAGGAGAGAGAGAGAGAGAGAGAGAGAGAAATAGAGACCTTTTCGTGTGTGGAAACCAGTGGATTTGCAATTTTTCCCCTTATAATAATCACGAGGTCCTCTTTTAGAAGATAAGATATTAAGTGTAGAGCTACGCTTTCTTCTCATTGCTCGACAGATACCCATAAGTATCCCCAAAGCCATTGCTTTCCTTGACTGAGGTATGCACGGATACTTCCACACTGGGAAAAAAGCAGAAAGACTAGGCATGAGATTCAAGATCCTTAGCATCATAAACAAATACAAGAAAATTAATGACATTACAGACAATAGGATGTTGAAATGCTTGTATTCATCACAATCAGAAATAGTGCATGAATACTACTAGAGAATAAATTTTTAGCAACATAACTGCAAAAGGAAACAATTTAGCCAATGTGTCCAGACAGATTAAATCAACTGTTTTGGGTCTCAGATTTAATCATGCCAGCATTGAAGATGACATCTTCAACAACTGAGCAAGCAAAAAAAAAAATCCCAAATCCAAGTTGCAAACAAATTCTTCATTGGTGTCATGTAAGGCCCAGACACTGGCCATACAGATTCCTCAGAGCTTGAGATTGTCGTAAGTTAGAACTTTAGATCCACTTTGGCTTAATCTAGTTGGTGTCTAGAGGGAAGACAGTCCAGTATACCTGCTATACTTGAATATGAGGAGAGGAGGCAAATTGAGTTGCTTGCAAAACTTTGATGAAGGATTCATGCAGCTGTGACAGCAGCCATAACCACCTGAACCAAAGTGGGATACCTAAGTAGGAGGAGAAGGGGGATATTTTTGTCCCTCTGTGTAGGCCATATTTAGCATGGAGATAGATTGCACAGCAGTTATTGTAAATCAGGCCCAAAGAAACAACCTCTTCAAGTAAATCAGTCTTGAAGCTTTCACCAACAAGTCAATCTCACAAACCCTCAAACAAGAGGTGAAAAAGAACTTAAATTAATCACTCAAAGAGATACAAAAAGTAGGCTAAAAAGCCATGCATCAAATAGTGGAGAATGTACACTATTTATAGAAGAGAGAGCAAAGGGAGGAGTGAGCTAGCTGTTGGGACTAGTTCCAACGGCTAGAAAACTAGCCGTTGGGACTAGTCCCTTTCTGGAAATACCAAAAATTAAATGGGTAAAAAGGAAAAAGATAAAAATACAAAAGAAATGAAAAAATACATAGAGTCCTAAGTATCCAAATATATATAATATATACATATAAGACATAT